>CALNHX010004341.1:91350-129678 GCA_940337035.1 Agriotes lineatus
TTTATTGTTTCAAACTGTCAACTGTCATCTGTCATCTGTCATATTTCAACTGTCATCTGTCATCTGTCAACTGTCATCTGTCACCTGTCATCTGTCATCTGTCAACTGTCATCTGTCACCTGTCATCTGTCAACTGTCACCTGTCATCTGTCAACTGTCATCTGTCACCCTTCACCTCTCATCTATCAACTGTCATCTGTCACCTACCATCTGTCAACTGTCATCTGTCATCTGTCAACTGTCATCTGTCACCTGTCACCTGTCATCTATCAACTGTCATGTGTCACCTGTCATCTGTCATCTGTCACCTGTCACCGGCCATTTGTCTACTGTCACCTGTCATCTGTCACCTGTCATCTGTCATCTTTCAACAGTCATCTGTCATCTGTCAACTGTCATCTGTCATCTGTCATCTATCAACTGTCACCAGTCATCTGTCAACTGTCAACTGTCATCTGTCACCTGTCATCTGTCATCTTTCAAATGTCATCTGTTACCTGTCATCTGTCAACTGTCATCTGTCACCTGTCACCTGTCATCTATCAACTGTCATCTGTCATCTGTCATCTGTCATATGTCAACTGTCATCTGTCACCTGTCATCTGTCATCTTTCAACTGTCATCTGTCGTCTGTCAACTGTCATCTGTCACCTGTCATCTCTCAACTGTCATCTGTCACCTGTCATCTGTCACCTTTCAACTGTCATCTGTCATCTGTCAACTGTCATCTGTCACCTGTCATCTGTCAACTGTCAACTGTCATCTGTCACCTGTCATCTGTCATCTTTCAACTGTCATCTGTCATCTGTCAACTGTCATCTGTCACCTGTCATCTGTCAACTGTCAACTGTCATCTGTCATCTGTCATATTTCAACTGTCATCTGTCATCTGTCAACTGTCATCTGTCACCTGTCATCTGTCATCTGTCAACTGTCATCTGTCACCTGTCATCTGTCATCTTTCAACTGTCATCTGTCATCTGTCAACTGTCATCTGTCACCTGTCATTTGTCAACTGTCACCTGTCATCTGTCAACTGTGAACTGTCATCTGTCACCTGTCATCTGTCATCTTTCAACTGTCATCTGTCACCTCTCATCTGTCATCTGTCAGCTGTCATCTGTCAACTGTCAACTGTCGTCTGTCACCTGTCATCTGTCATCTTTCAATTGTCATCTGTCGCCTGTCATCTGTCAACTGTTACCTGTCATCTGTCAACTGTCATCTGTCAGCTGTCATATTTCAACTGTCATCTGTCATCTGTCAACTGTCATCTGTCACCTGTCATCTGTCATCTGTCAACTGTCATCTGTCACCTGTCATCTGTCAACTGTCACCTGTCATCTGTCATCTGTCACCTGTCACCTGTCATCTATCAACTGTCATCTGCCACCTACCATCTGTCAACTGTCATCTGTCATCTGTCATCTGTCAACTGTCATCTGTCACCTGTCACCTGTCATCTATCAACTGTCATGTGTCACCTGTCATCTGTCATCTGTCACCTGTCACCGGCCATCTGTCTACTGTCACCTCTCATCTGTCACCTGTCATCTGTCATCTTTCAACAGTCATCTGTCATCTGTCAACTGTCATCTGTCATCTGTCATCTGTCATCTATCAACTGTCACCTGTAATCTGTCAACTGTCAACTGTCATCTGTCACCTGTCATCTGTCATCTTTCAACTGTCATCTGTCACCTGTCATCTGTCAACTGTCATCTGTCACCTGTCACCTGTCATCTATCAACTGTCATCTGTCACCTGTCATCTGTCAACTGTCATATGTCATTTGTCACCTGTTATTTGTCAACTGTCATCAGTCGTCTATCAACTGTCATGTGTCACCTGTCATCTGTCATCTGTCACCTGTCACCTGCCATCTGTCTACTGCCACCTGTCATCTATAACCTGTTATCTGTTACCAGTCATCTGTCAACTGTCATCTGTCATCTGTCATCTATCAACTGTCACCTGTCATCTGTCAACTGTCAACTGTCATCTGTCACCTGTCACCTGTCATCTTTCAAATGTCATCTGTTACCTGTCATCTGTCAACTGTCATCTGTCACCTGTCACCTGTCATCTATCAACTGTCATCTGTCATCTGTCATCTGTCATATGTCAACTGTCATCTGTCACCTGTCACCTGTCATCTTTCAACTGTCATCTGTCGTCTGTCAACTGTTATCTGTCACCTGTCATCTGTCAACTGTCATCTGTCACCTATCATCGGTCACCTTTCAACTGTTATCTGTCATCTGTCAACTGTCATCTGTAACCTGTCATCTGTCACCTGTCACCTGTCATCTATCAACTGTCATCTGTCACCTGTCATCTGTCATATGTCAACTGTCATCTGTCACTTGTCATCTGTCATCTTTCAACTGTCATCTGTCGTCTGTCAACTGTTATCTGTCACCTGTCATCTGTCAACTGTCATCTGTCACCTATCATCTGTCACCTTTCAACTGTCATCTGTCATCTGTCAACTGTCATCTGTCACCTGTCATCTGTCAACTGTCAACTGTCATCTGTCATCTGTCATATTTCAACTGTCATCTGTCATCTGTCAACTGTCATCTGTCACCTGTCATCTGTCATCTGTCAACTGTCATCTGTCACCTGTCATCTGTCATCTTTCAACTGTCATCTGTCATCTGTCAACTGTCATCTGTCACCTGTCATTTGTCAACTGTCACCTGTCATCTGTCAACTGTGAACTGTCATCTGTCACCTGTCATCTGTCATCTTTCAACTGTCATCTGTCACCTCTCATCTGTCATCTGTCAGCTGTCATCTGTCAACTGTCAACTGTCGTCTGTCACCTGTCATCTGTCATCTTTCAATTGTCATCTGTCACCTGTCATTTGTCAACTGTCACCTGTCATCTGTCAACTGTCATCTGTCACCTGTCACCTGTCATCTATCAACTGTCATCTGCCACCTACCATCTGTCAACTGTCATCTGTCATCTGTCAACTGTCATCTGTCACCTGTCACCTGTCATCTATCAACTGTCATGTGTCACCTGTCATCTGTCACCTGTCACCGGCCATCTGTCTACTGTCACCTCTCATCTGTCACCTGTCATCTGTCATCTTTCAACAGTCATCTGTCATCTGTCAACTGTCATCTGTCATCTGTCATCTATCAACTGTCACCTGTCATCTGTCAACTGTCAACTGTCATCTGTCACCTGTCATCTGTCATCTTTCAACTGTCATCTGTCACCTGTCATCTGTCAACTGTCATCTGTCACCTGTCACCTGTCATCTATCAACTGTCATCTGTCACTTGTCATCTGTCAACTGTCATCTGTCATCTGTCACCTGTTATTTGTCAACTGTCATCAGTCATCTATCAACTGTCATGTGTCACCTGTCATCTGTCATCTGTCACCTGTCACCTGCTATTTGTCTACTGTCACCTGTCATCTATAACCTGTTATCTGTTACCAGTCAACTGTCAACTATCATCTGTCATCTGTCACCCGTCATCTATTAACTGTCAGCTGTCACCTGTTATTTGTCCACTGTCATCAGTCATCTATCAACTGTCATGTGTCACCTGTCATTTTTCATTTGTCATCTGTCACCTGTCATCTGTCATATGTCAATTGTTATCTGTCACCTGTCATCTGTCATCTTTCAACTGTCATCTGTCATCTGTCAACAGTCATCTGTCACCTGTCATCTGTCAACTGTCACCTGTCATCTGTCAACTTTCAACTGTCATCTGTCACCTGTGATCTGTCATCTTTCAACTGTCATCTGTCACCTGTCATCTGTCATCTGTCACCTGTCATCTGTCAACTGTCAACTGTCATCTGTAACCTGTCATCTGTCAACTTTCGAATGTCATCTGTCACCTGTCATCTGTCAACTGTCATCTGTCACCTGTCATCTGTCATCTGTCAACTGTCATCTGTCACCTGTCACCTGTCATCTATCAACTGTCATCTGTCACCTGTCATCTGTCAACTGTCATCTGTCATCTGTCACCTGTTATTTGTCAGCTGTCATCAGTCATCTATCAACTGTCATCTGTCACCTGTCATCTGTCATCTGTCAACTGTCATCTGTCACCTGTCATCTGTCAACTGGTGCTAAGTCAGTGCAACAGCTGGGCTGACTTTGCTTTCTGTGTGCTTTATTTTGAAAATCTATTGTAAAGTTGGTGATTTAAAGGTTGTGTGCAAGTTTAGATGCAGCAATAGTGAGGCCGCTTCTGGATTAAATAAAGGTTAGACACGATAACTAACTGTTCCTTCTGTAAACAAAGGAGGAAGGTGATTAGCTGATAAGTTTCAGTTGAAATAGTAAACAAACGTATAGGCAGCACATCAGGCGCAAAATAACTGTGGGCATAATACAAGGTAAGGCGCTAACTTATTATAACACTCTGCGGACCCATAACGGTTTGAAGAATAGCGATGGCTTGTGATAAATGTGATGAGCCCATTGATGAAAAACACAAATTAAAATGCACTTCTTGCCGCCAGTCATGGCATTTCGCGTGCGCCGGTCTCAATGAATTTGATTTCAATAAGATCTTGCCAATGAACAAGGTTAAATGGCGCTGTAGTGAATGCAAGTCCAAAACAGCTGCGAAAAAAACCCCGAACATGCCTCCTTCCCTGTTGCTCGAAACTGTGCCGTCGGAGTCTCCGTTGAACTCTCCATCGCCACAGGCATCAATGACCAACATCGATACAAACGCTCTCATTAGCTACTTTGAATCAAAACTGGAGGCTATGCGAGTAGAACATAAACAGGCTATCGACGCCGTCCAAAGTAAACTGGATGCTCTCAACGAAACCACCGGCGACTGGAAGACACAAGTGGCCGAACTGGTGCACTCTGTCAACACCTTAAGAGAAGAAAATGTCAGTCTACGCCAAGAAGTTCAAATTCTGAGGGACAACCACGATGATATGGAGCAGCGCGCAAGGCAGTGTAACATCGATATTCAAAACATTCCGGAACAAAAAAGTGAAAACCTATTCGCTATCGTAGAAAATATTGGTAACCTGATCAACGTGCCTCTTCCAAGTAGCTGTGTCATGGCAGTGCACCGCGTCGCTCGCGGCGCCGCAACCCCTTCTGACCGGCCGCGTAACATCATTGTGCAATTTGCTACGAAGCGTCTACGCGACGATGTCATCGCCGCCGCACGGGCCCGTCGTGGACTCACCACTGAGCAACTACGCCTCGGCACGCCCCCGACTAAGTTCTATGTGAATGAGCATCTCACCCTGAAAAACAAAATACTTTTCTCAAAAACCCGCGCCGATGCCCGCGCCAAAAATTATAAGTATGTATGGGTGCGTAACGCAAGTATTTTGGCAAAGAGGGATGATCACTCACGTGTGGTAGTTATCCGCCGAGAAAGCGACCTAAGCAGACTGTGACTTCCACAGCCTGCTCGCCTGACCAAACTCATCCATACTATAACCATGCTATTGTTTGCTATAACTATAAAAATGTCTTGCATATTATGGCACCTATCACTAAACGTTAATGATCATGCTCGTAACACCATCATTTATAAGCACTTCGTTTTGTGCCGTTATCGCATAAGAACAACTGCTTACGCTATTGTATGCCTGCGAATTTTTGCTGTTTGTATTACAATATTATTATGGGTCATTTACTATAATCATGTTAACCTAATTATAATTATAGTTGTACAAGTGTTATACCTCGTGTCATGTTTTGAAGATAATAACCTGATCTCACTTTTTCTGTCATTGCATGCGCCAATGGATGTTCACTATATTACATCATGTGTAATTAACTATCCCGTTACATTTTGCTGCTTAGATATTGTATTTCTGCTATTAAATTTAACGCCATGTAACTTCAAGCTACACACATTGCGCTGTATTTTGTCATGTACTGTAATGCTTGTAGGTTCTCGTGTTGATTCAATCTTGTATCTCAATCGCATAAATGTGATCTACTATGTAATGTGCAAACCCTATACGAAACTAACAACGGCATCGCTCCTGCTAAGATGGAACAACTCCAAAATTATATTGTTTTTCCTTATCATTGCATGCTGCACTCGCAATAACCTGTTGGTAGCTAAACATACTTTTCCATCAATACTCTTATTTTTATTTTCAAAATGACTTTATCATCCTTATCCGTTTACTATCAAAACTGCGGTGGTTTTAGGACTAAAACTCAGGAACTTCTTATGAACATATTAGCAAATAATTATGATGTGATTGTTCTCGTTGAAACCTGGCTTGTAGCAAGTGTGAATGAGGCAGAATTCATAGATGCACGATATACGGTATTCAGACGAGATAGAGACCGTGTGCTTACTTGTAAAATGGATGGAGGTGGAGTTCTGGTAGCAGTACGCAAAGAACTATTAGCGACTCGCCAAAGCGGCTGGGAGAATGCACAGGTTGAGGAAATATTCATCAGTATACCTACGAGTTCTCTAAACGTTGTTATATGTGCTGCTTACATACCCCCTGGTTCACAGATAGGTACTTACGAAATATTTTTAAAGAATCTCGAGCAAGTCTTAACTAAAGATGCTAGCATTATATGTTTATTAGGTGATTTTAACTTACCCAATATCTCTTGGACCTTCCCTTGTGGATGCATTCAGGGCATCGCTAACATTAGTTCATCTTCGAATGCAGGTTGCTCTAGTGCTTTATTGCAAACTATGTCGTATATAAATTTACATCAGTATAGCTGTATACAAAACCAAAATGGCAAATATCTCGATCTCGTTTTCTGCAATCGCGAAGTTAGTGTTGTGCGCAGTAGTGACCCTCTTCTTCCTGAGGACAGACACCACCCTGCTTTAGTGCTGGATCTCTCAATTGCGCCTCCAACCAAATTAAAAAATAAAGCACCCCGGAAACCAAACTTCAGAAAGGGTGACTACAATGCTATCAATCTCGAAATTAATTGCATAGACTGGGAAAGCGAATTTAACAACCTCTCAACGGAGGAAGCATTGTGTAATTTTTATGCTCACATCTACGATATAGTTGACAGACATGTGCCATTGCAGTCCTGCAGAAACGAAAAATTCCCTGTGTGGTATACTCCCGAATTGATTAAGTTATCTAGGAAGAAAAGCAAGAGGTGGTTAAAATGGAAGATCTACAAGAATCTTTCGGACTATAGGGAATATTCATTTTTACGCTCCCAATTTAAAAAATTAGCACGAAAATGTCACAAGTCATTCTTCGACACTGTAGAAACATCTATGCAATCAAACATTAAAAGCTTTTGGTCTTACGTGTCATCACTGAAATCTTCTGATGGATATCCCAGTGTTATGTCGTTCGCAGAGCGTAAATCCAATGATGCACAAGACATATGTAACATGTTTTCCACCTTTTTTAAATCCACATTTGAACAATCCTCTATAGACGACTCTTTCAATCTCGATGAGCTGGCACAGGGAGCACAAGATTCTGGCTTAGCATCCATTCATCAAATTGTTTTAGATGAACTAGAAGTCCTAAAAGGATTAAAGTCACTAGATACCAAGAAAGGCGCAGGACCAGACCGAATCCCCCCTTACTTTCTTAGACAGATTGCTTCCTCCCTGTACATTCCAGTCACTTTAATTTTTAATAGATGTTTAGAGGAAGGCACCTTTCCTGATACGTGGAAATTGGCATACATTATCCCAGTGCACAAAGGCGACTCCCGTCATAAAGTTGAAAACTACAGGCCAATTTCTATTTTATCTAGCCTACCTAAACTTCTGGAGAGGCTGGTTCATGACTGTATATATCCTGCTTTATCATCGCAAATTATTGAACAGCAGCACGGCTTTGTTAAAGGTAAATCTTCCACTAGTAACTTGCTCATTTATTCAAACTTCCTTTTTCACAACATGGACTGTGGCTATCAAGTAGACGCAATTTACTGTGATTTCAAAAAGGCCTTTGACAAAGTCGATCACCTCATTTTAATAAAAAAGATTATTTTTAATGGAATTCGAGGTAACTTACTGAGATGGTTTGTTTCGTATTTAAAAAATAGACAACAAGCTGTGTCCGTTTGTGGACGCATTTCGAACTGGGAAGCGGTAACATCAGGTGTGCCCCAAGGCTCCATTCTCGGCCCACTCCTGTTTACATTATTTATCAATGACGTAGTCAAATGCTTCGAACACTGTTCTTTCCTTTTATATGCTGATGACATAAAATTCTTTGCTACTGTTCGGTGTCTCAACGACTGTCTACAAATCCAGCGTGATTTGGAGAGGTTTTATACATTCTGTACCCAAAATAAAATCTTCCTTAGTTACAGTAAATGCAAACAAATTACTTTCACTAAAAACATTAAAACTATTGACCATAATTACCAAGTTGGTCACTATTACCTCGAGCGTGTAGACAGCATAAGAGACTTAGGTATTCTCTTTGACTCGAAGCTTCACTTTGACCGGCATATCGAAAATATTGTCAACAAAGCATACTCCATGCTAGGATTCGTATTTCGAACCAGTCGACCATTTCGAAAACCTCACTCGTTTTTATTTCTTTATTTCACGCTGGTACGTTCCCAATTAGAGTATTGCACCACTGTATGGAATCCTCTATATGAGGTACATAGTGCAAGTATTGAAAGTATCCAGAAAAAGTTTTTACGTCGGCTAAGCCACAGGATGAGTGATACCAAACGTTCTTATGCTCAAATGTTAGTTGACTACAAATTACCTACTCTTTCTGATCGACGTCTGCAGCTTGATCTAATGACTCTCTATAAGATATGTAATAACCTCATTGATTCACCATGTGTTTACTGCAACTGATAGAACTGAGAGTGCCCTCACGAAATACTCGACTCATGAGCTTGTTCCATCTTAGTCGGCCACGAACGAATGCTGGCATTAGAGATCCCATTAGAAGAATGTGCCATTTGTATAACGAGAAGATGAATGTCCTGGACATATTTTTTCACTCTCAGCATACATTCAAACATAAAGTTAGGCTAACTATTACATGCACACCTATTTCATGAAACATTTTTGATTTACATTGCCTTTAAATCTAACAACTATGTTGTGAACTTAGATTAAGTTAATTTAGTATTTTTATATTAGTGAGGAATGGTTTAGGATGCAGGCAAGTTCTATTGCCATATAAAAATTTTCTGTTAAAAAATGTCTGTATCTGTGTTTCCTCCAATAAAAAAAAAAAAAAAAAAAAAAAAAAAAAAAGTCAAATTAACTATGTTCCATCAGTTGCTCAATTATATTAGTGTGTTTAAACTTCCATTGAATGAAACAGTGGCACAAACATGGTAACAAGTTTTGAATTGAGAGGCGGATTGAAAAGATTAGTGTTTGTAAAAAGCAGTTTAAAAAAGTCGATATAAAATGAGTGATAAGATGAAACAGGCAAGTTATTTTGAATAAATTACTGTTTTAGATTAAGTCAAATTTAGTAGCGATTTACTTGCAATGGAGAGTTAGGTAAGTACCTACCCATTAGGAAGTGTTTTTAAATCGAATATTACAGTGAAGTGACGCACTACGATTTTAAAGATTTTTATTTACTAACAACGTGATATTGTTCATTTTTGTCATAGAAACAAAATATGAAAAGCTACTCATAACTCCCAAGGGACCTGTCAAATTTTTTCTCCCTCAAACTCTTGGTAACCATGCAACTATAGGCCATGTCTTAGCAACCATACATTGAGGCAACCCTTGATGTTACTTAAATATTGTAATTTTAAATGTCATTATGACATTTTGAAATTTCATACTATTCTTACTAATATGCTAGTAAATAAAATATTGTATGCACCACGGGAGATATTCATGTTTTTTACCCTCGGTTGACTTAGAGACCTCGGGCCAGAGGCCCTCGGTCTGTAACACATGTCAACCTCAGGGAAAAAACATATTCATATCTCCCTTAATGCATAAATATCTATTTTGAACTAGCATATATCAGAATGACGGAGACAGTGCATTGACAGATTGTTCGTTTAGTGACCAAAACTAGTAAGTTTTCTTTAAAAGTTGGTGAAGCCATGTTACCAGATTGTGGTAGGTCATTCCAAAGGTCACTTTATATGCCCAGTATCATGGCCTATAACAATATAGACCATTTTGGCTCTACTGAATCTGTTCATGAAGCGTAGTATAAAACTACACTTGTTTAATCCCTTAGAAATTGCTGTGAGCATGTAATCAAATTGTATATTTTAACAACTAAAATGAACTTTATGAAGATCAGCAAAAATCCGATAGCAAGCCATGCAATAGTTAATTACGTTATTAGGCCAGAAAATGACTTATTAAAATACGAGTTTAGATATTTACAGACGAGACGAGGAACGAGCCGAGTTGGGAATTTCAACACAACTCGTTTAATAATATTTTATGGCCGTGTATCGTACAAAGTTTTATTTCATATTGTTTTATACATCATGTTCATTAATAAAGTTCATAAGGGGCGGCTGTGGAAATTCAAACGTATGAATAATATGTTGGTGACACAGACTGACGCAAAACCTAACCTGCTAAACTCGAATTTGACATAGACTTACAGTACCACCAACATATTATTCAGCAGTTGCCTAGCAACACTTTCCGGCCTTGTGATGTAATGTTCCACTTTCTGAACTCAAATTAATGACGTAAAGTCGTATTTTCCGGACAGTATGAAATAAAATTTATTAGATTAGAAAGATAGGATATTATTGAATGACATACAGTAGATCTCAGATATAATAATAAACTCTATGGGAAATTAAAAAATGTTATAACCAATCGTTCGGTATGAGTCAAAATTTAAAGAACACTATTAAACATTTATTTATGTAAGTTTAAATGAGAAAAAAATGTTTGCATTGTTATCGATTAAACATCTGAACACATATTAAATGAATACTTTATTAACTGATATTTGCAGTTCATTTCCAATGCCAAAGATTGCACAACATTTGCAAGATTTTGCCGCTGGACTCTCGAATCGCATTACATTTTTGGGAACACAATATTTAAGTAAATTTTACACATCCCTATTGCTTTTTTTTTATTCTTGTTAACTATAGCGACAGTTAACTTTGTTACATCAAATTCATTACATATTTCACAATTGGACCAACCTTTTTTTCAGTTTTAATATTTTTTTAGTTTTCATAAAGTGTAAATTGTGAATCGTGACGCAGACTTTCGGCATTCGATTATGCTTCAACATTTGCACTGGATGCAGAAATTTAATTTTAGAAGTAGCTAATTCATATCCAGTTAAAATTTTGGGAATTGTCGGCATGGTCAATGAGGTAATAATTTATGACAGTTCATGATAACTGAATGCTTTGTTAATTTTTCCTTGTAAATTGGTTGCCTGAGTGGTCGCTATTACTAAATTGTTTCATTTTTGTACATTTTAAATGAGCGTTCATTATTTATTTATTTATTTATTTTTAAAAATATACAGGCAGCAGTAACACTGATATGGCCCGATTCATGTACAAGGAGTGACTATAATAATACATAATTCAATACAATAAACTCAATAAATTATGTCAGGGGTTAGCTACATCCGAGTTCTACTGTATACTCTATTCACTATAGTCCCGGATTGTCAATGTCAAAATCAAATTAAAAACAATCCTTTATATCATGGTTAATACTTTTAAATCAAGCTATGGGTAACTAGAAGGAATTAATAAAGCTACTAATGTCAAAACTATAAATTATAGGTTATATTTCGAACTGACTTGAGCAAAAATAAACAAAAATTGCCAGGTAACAAAAATCCAAATTTTCAAAATTACACTTTTGCTTTGTTCAACCTAGTAGTAACAAAAAAACCAATAGAAATTCCACAGTGCTACCATAATACGTCGTTTTTGACAATCCGGGACCATAGTGAACAGAGTATATTAGCACAGAATAAACACCTAACAGACTTAGAAGCGACACTCACGGCGGTGCCTTTGATGTTCGAGTAGCCGTTTTAGCTATGGCGGCCATATTGAAAGAGAGTAGATCAAGAATAATATGTTGGTGGCACTGTAAGTCTATGTCAAATTCGAGGTTAGCAGGTCAGGTTTTGCGTTAGTTTTGACACAGGCTGACACAAAACCTAACCTGCTAACCTCGAATTTGACATAGACTTACAGTGCCACCAACATATTATTCTTGATCTACTCTCTTTCAATATGGCCGCCATAGCTAAAACGGCTACTTGGCGCAGTTGCGAGTGTCGCTTCTGAGTCTGTTAGGGGATTATTTTGTAGTATTAGTATAATAAATTTAAAAATATTACATTTATAATTTTTATCCGGCGGTACGGCTGAGTGGTGTTGCGTATCTCACGGCACTTGTAAAAGTTAAGCTCCTGTCTGCTTGGTCAGTACTTGGATGGGTGAACATCTGGAGAGCGGGCATAGTGTTCTAGCTTAGACATGCTCCACTACCTCAAGTACCTTTAATTTAAAAATGCACAAATGCACATACCCTCAGCTGCTCGGTGTGCCCGGCACCCCGTCACTATGTAAACGGTATAAGGGGTTACAGATTATGTATGTACATTTATAATCTTTAGCGATTTTTATCGTTTGGTGTCGAGAACCATTTGTGCAAAAAGTGCAGTGGAGATACGGGTTACATCTAATTTAAAGTAACTTAACTAATGACTTCAAATTCATCTGTGCTCTAAGAAAAATCTCTGCTGTGATCAGATTGAATTCATGTTCGCTTCGATGCTAAGCAACTCAACCACAAAGGCAGCTGTACTTATGGATATACAGAGAGTTTTTTATAACGCAATGTGTAAATGCGTTTTATTTTAGAATGCAATATGGAAACGTTACTAATCTACAGAGGAAGGAGTTCTGTTGATGAAACGGTATAAAGACTTCAACTTTACAGCAAGTATGTGGGTTATTACATGTTACATTCCCTCTTGTTATTTGTGATGCTTCTTTTTCAATAAAATTACGGTTCATTTATTGCATTTTAAAATAAACACATTTACACATGGCGTCGCGAATCCTTAGAAACCAATAGTAACAATCAAGTCGTCATGGCAACGGAAATACCACATTGCGCATTAAAATAAATTTGCTGTAGATGTTATTTATTTATTTATCTAATAGAAAGCGGCAGTATTTGTTTTTTTTAAGCGGTAGTAGTGATTAATAATCACCAATTTACATTTATGGTAGTGGTACAAATACAACGTGTTTCTGTGTAGTAATTCAGTTTTTATTTGTAAGATTTACATTAAGAAAACTCAAACATAACTTGTCCAAGCCTCTATATTATTAACGTGCTTGCGATTGGGCGCATTGTGGGAATGGTACAGGTTGTCAAAGTTTGGGTCGGCTTGGCTTGGCGAGCCACGCGCTGCTCGCCGAGCTCGGATTTCAAAACAACATATGCGGCAGTTATGATACTCATAGCATTCCTAGATATGTTAATAGCTATAACTATAATGTGCAATAAGAAGTTAAATATAAAATAAAAATGTTTGTTTGATGCCCAGACTTTTAAAACACAATATTATTCAGGATCTCGCCATCAGACACCTGACACAGCAGATGAACGTGTGAGGGATCTTCCTCCTAGACAGTTCGGAGGACCTCGAGGTCCTAGAGGTGGCCCACGTCGAGACAGTCGTAGGGATGACAGGCGTCGAACTACAGACGAAGAAGATACTGTCCTTGATAGTCAGGAAGTTTCCAGTGTAGATCGTGGTAAGTCATAGCTCAGCTAAAGAAAGACACTTTTTAGTGTATAGTTAATTATAAGGGTATAATTTAAGTCTAAATTCTACATATGTACAATGTTTCTGCCAATAAAAGGTGTGTATATGAATTGGTATATTTTTGAGTTTAGGTGTTTGAGAATGATTGGTGAATGCTATTCAGTGTTTGTTGTTAAAGCATGTGTAAATATTACACAACACTAGAACGCATGTGTATTGTAAGAACGTAAGATGGTGACGCTTGTCTTAGAATCAGTGTCCAGTGCAGAAGCCATATCTTGGACAGGTAGCAGATCCCAACGTAGACGTAGGCGTCGTGCAAGACAACGTAGTCGTACTCCTTCAGCGTATGTTAATAATCCTCCTGGTAAGTGTCTTTGGCTGTTTGTCTCAGCTAACGACTCTTGTAAATGCTGAATGCATGCAGTGTGGATGTTTAGCAATTTAATTGTGTGTTCTTTTTATTTTATAACTGGTCAAAAATCGCTGATATAATTAGTCTTCAATCACTAAACAAATATTTATAATGACTTAAAATACTGGAAAAGTGGTAGGTAGAAAGGAATCTTGCAGCTCTATATCTTTGTTGGTTATTATTGTTTAAATCGCAAGTTTTTTTTAGGATTTAACTAAACATTAAGTTTTACAGTACGATTATGTTCCATACATGAAAATTCTTCTAGTTTACTATTACTGTTGAGGTGTGGGAACTTTTAAAGTTTTTATTAAAGTATCTTGATGGTACAAAAGTATTTGAGTAATGACATTATTTCTTATATGCATAAATTACAGGCTACTGAGTTAATCGAATCGTAAGGTTATATGAAAGAAGCAACAGCAATAATAATTGCAAAGAATATCAATAAAAATTTGTTCAGCTGTCATCTTTCAGCCACATTTTTGTAGTTAATTTTTTGCAATTCGAAGAAATAACAAACCAGTTGAAAATGTTAGGCATTGCCAGATGAACTCGCAGACAGATTTTCAACTTGTGCTTAAAAGTAAGAAAAATGTAATTTGTCTGTCATTTGGTTCATGTTCCTAACGAGAGAAGGCTGATTCTGCCGACGTTCCTGTTCTACTATTTCATCCTCTTATCTGAATTTGAAGTCACCATTTAAAAATACTGAAAAAATGCACAGATGGACATGATTTTTAAAGAAATTGCTGCCTTTTTTCCATGTTCCTTAAAATACACGGGTTTCTTCCTTCCAACATTCCTACTTTACTTTTTCATCTTGTATCCACATCTGAAGACAAAATTAAAAATGCTGAGTAACAGTAACTATTAAAGAAAGAGATAATGTAGAGGGTTTGGCAATAATGCAGGGGTGGAAGATATTGCTAAGAGCACGTGGATTACATAATAAAAATCAGCGCGTATGCTCTGTTAACCATTTCGTTAGTGACAAACTTTTTAGTCCCGTAATATATCAGTATGAGATCTAAACTGATGCTCATAATGTTATCATTATGACACGTTAGCAGATAAAATTTGTTTATATAAAAGTTGTAGTAAATTTGGTTCACTACACTTTTTTTGAGCCACCGTGTATAATCAATATACAGTGTGTCCATTTAGTGCATCGTTCTTCGATTACGTTTTCAGTCATTTTCCGATAAAAAGTTTGAATGAGAAACCCCTAATGGGTTTGAAAGGGGCACACAAATTATTTTGACATATACAGGGTGTTCCAAAAAAGTTTGGCTCAAAAAAGTATTATTTTTGTAAATGGAACACCCTGTATCTCTTTATGGCCATTTCAGCCCCTATAAGTTCTATGTTTAATACTAACTTTTCTTTTAAATTGCTTTCAACGTTTCCTACTTTTGAAGGTTTTTAGTATTTTTTTCTCAATATCAACCTTTTTGAATATATCTTATCTGAAAATTGAGGGGGTTGTCATTTAGGATACAAAAACGGTCAAGTTTCATAAAAGCGGGGTATTTCAATACAGGGTGTTCAAAATACCAATTCAAATTTTATTATCTTCACTATTTATGTATTTTCTTAATTTTTTTAAATTGAATATATAGAGACTTAAATTTCTTTTAGTTTGACTCAAATATGTTATACTTTATTCTAAAGGATATTTGAGAAATTAAGTTTTTAATGAAAAATCACGATAAATGTGTACTATTTGGCGCATGGTTTATAATAGCACTGGGAAAAAAACTGTTGTGACGCTTAACAGGCTTTTGGTCAACTACAGTTTTTAATAAATCGAAAACCGGTTAACTGAAAACCTAAATATAACTGGTTCATAAACCATTTTGTAAACCTGTTTAGAAACCGGTTTCTAAATCGGTGTAGGAATCAGTTTGAAAACCTGTTTATAAACTGGTTGAAATCAATTTATAAACTGCTCTAACAAACGTAAATTTGTTAAACTTATAAAATGTAGCAGCTATACAATTGCATTCTTATTGTTACGAATAGACTTTTAAATCAATTAATAAATCGATTTTTATACTGTCCTGTAAATCGGTGCTAAACCTGTTTAATAACAGGTTTTTAAACCGTTTCGTCAACCAGTTTAAAAACCAGTTCTTAAACAGGTTTACAAACCGGTTCTAAAACAGGTTTAAAATTAAGAGTTTCGGTTAACTGGTTTACTAATATTCGAATTATGAAAAATTGTGGTTAACAGAAAACTGGTTAACCATGAAATCAGGTTTTTACCAGCAGTATTATAAACCGTGCGCCAAATAGTGCACATTTATCGTGATTTTTTATTAATAGTTTAATTTCTCAAATACTCTTTGGAATAAGGTATTAACATGTTTGGGTCAAAATAAAGACAATTTAACTATCTATTTATTTATGCAATAAAATATAGGGTGTTCCATTAAAAAAATTGAGAAAATAATAGATTGAAGGTATTGAAATTTGAACCAGTATTCCGAACACCCTATATTAAAATATTGTGTTTTCATGAAACTTTGCTCTTTTTGGATTCTAAATGACGACCCTCCCACCCCCTCAATTTTTACGGAAGAAATATTCAAAAGTCGGGAAAGTGACGTTTTAAAGGATAGATTGATATTGACAGAAAAATGCTAAAAACATTCATAAGTTGGAAACGCTGAAAGCAATTTAAATGGAAATTAGAGTTGAACATAGAACCTTGAATAGCTGTAAAGAAATACAGGGTATTCCATTAACAAAATTCATACCTTTTCAAGCCAAACTTTTTTGGGAAACCTATATACGTCCAAATGTTTTAAAATGTGCCCCCTTCAACCCCATTATGATCACCTTAACCAAACTTTAAATATATATGTATATAAAATCCACTCGTTTCTATCGCAAAAAAGTTAACCAACTAGTTTTGCACTTCCCGATCACCTACAAATCTAAAATCCAGAACAAACATTCCATGGGACATAAAGATGACGAGAAAAATCTGGAAAATTTAATATGCAGATCAAATATGGCGGCCTTAAGAAAAGTCAGCTCACGTTTCAACTCTTTCCAAAGGATGTAGAAACTTGTAATTTTTATAGAAGTTAGTCCACACCAGGAACAGCTCTTTAAAGTAAAAAATGGGGATTGATCTCGAGGGGATGAAATGAGTCTGTTGCAAAAAAAGGTGACCGATTTATTTTTACACTTCCAAATCACCTACAACGATGCCTGGCGGGCGGCCTACCCAGTCGCTTTAAATAATTGGGAACCTGCGTTCGAAAGAACAAGGGGTAATAATGCGGTTGTCTAATGCGTGGTGCTCACCACATCACCACGTGTCATGAATTTGACACGCGACAGCCGGGTGTGAGAGCGAGGATACGGAAGCTCTAACCTTCCGCCTTGCAGGCCAAGCTCCTTCATGGGGTGTTAGTGCCTCACCATTATTATTATTATAAATCACCTACAAACCTGAAATTAGGAACACACATTCCATAGATGAGAAAAATTTCAAATCTGAAAAGTTCAATCTGGCGGCCTTAAGAAAAGAGAGCTTTTCACGTTCTGACCTCTTCCGAAAGACGTAAATACTTGAAATTTTTATAGGGTTTAGGGTTTAGTCCACACCATAGGAACAGGCCAGAGTCAAAAATGATCAAAATAATACACGGGAATTAAACTGTAGAGGATGAGATGGAATAGGAGTCATTATGCAATAGCATATTACATGCAGGGGTGGAAAGTTTTTCATTACTGTCGAGAGATTATGTAGTTAAACGAGATGCGAAGCGTCGTGGTTAACTTTATCTTTAGACAGGAATAAAACTTTTCACCGTGGTATGTAAACTATTTTACTCACAATCGGTTTTTGTTAATATTTATTTAATTAGACAAGCTTCAAATAATATATATTTTTATGGCAGTTTAATAATAAGTCACTGTAATAAAGGAATCTGCGATTCTATTACTAGGTAACATGGCAAGTTTATTGAAAGTAATGTTTAGCTAGCCGGGAGAAACCTTTCCCGGCTAGTTGAAAGTAAAGTAAACAACGATTTGCTTTCCTACTGTTTTGAAGGTTGGAAACGTATCTATTATTAACCAATAATGAGTAATAGTACATTATATACAAAGGGACTGAAGTATACTATTTAATTCGTAGAGTGAAGTTTATTCTCGAGACTTCGTTTCTAGGCCTTAGGGTGCGATTAAATGGCACTTTAATTGATGTTAGTTTTTGCACCTCTACTTCACAGATTTAGAAATAAATATAACTTTTTAAAACATCAAAATTGTAATCGTAATTTCTTATGGTGACAAAACATACGTGGTAACTTGGTAATTTATTAGTTACCTCTGTGAAAAAAGCTTCTTCTCCCGTGGTAGAAAAAGTGGCAGTTTGATCCTGCTTTTAGAGAGTAATGTAGGATTTTAGATATTAGTGCAAAAATGATTAAATCTAGGATTCTTAGCTAAAACTGGTTTTTCTGAATGCCATTGCTATCTAATTTGATGTTTAGGATTAATTTCAAGCAATACTCAAAATAATGTGTTGTTTGTAAAACATATATTTACAATATCATAATTTTTTTTTCAAAGAACGTCGAAATTGTCATTAAGATACGAAAAATCGGCAGTGAAGTAATCCATTGTTTTATTGTTCATTGAAATGTTAAACAGTGTTTAACATGATCGCGTCCTCGAATGTTAAGATGCATTTAACATGCATCCATTCATTTAACATGCATGCACTCGCGTCCTCGAATGTTAAGTTACATTTAACATGCATCCACTCATTGAACATGCATGCACTATAGCAACATCACACATATTCATGATAGTCCGATTTCGATTTAGCAGTTTTTAGTAATTATTATTGATTCAAAATTATTGCCTCGATGAACAATAAACTAATGAACGCATTTCGAGGGGTAACTGTCTGCGCTCGCTCGAGTGGTAAAAATATGCTCGAATGTTAAGACTGGGTTACCTCTCTAAATACTTTAATTACTATTATTGTTCATTGAAATGTTAAACAGTGTTTAACATGATCGCGTCCTCGAATGTTAAGATACATTTAACATGCCTCCACTCATTTAACATGCACCCACTCATTTAACATGCATTCACTATAGCAACATCACACATATTCATGGTAGTCCGATTTCGATTTAGCAGTTTTTAGTAATTATTATTGATTCAAAATTATTGCCTCAATGGACAATAAACTAATGAACGCATTTCGAGGGGAAACCGTCTTAACATTTCTCACATAAATTACCACTCTTGCTTCGCTGCGCTCGCTCGAGTGGTAAAAATATGCTCGAATGTTAAGACTGGGTTACCCCTCTTAATACGTTAATTACTATTACGACTTTTTGTAGGCGGCGGTGCGATAGGTAAACGTCAAGCGACGTCAACATAATCTATAAAAGTTGGTTAAAATGTCGTAATTTTGTGATTTCTCTATTTAAAGGAAAAACCTGTATCCATCGGCACTGAAGTTCCTTTTTATCCCTCATGTGGTTTATTTGCCTTGGCCCTACGGACCTCGGCAACTGAATCCATATTTGTGATAAAAAGCTAAACTTATTATAAATGCTTATCCATCAAGTTCCCTTTGAAATATTTGTTGTATGAATATGTTGGTGGCACTGTGTGGCACTATGTCAAATTCGAGGTTAGCAAGTTAAGTTTTGCATCAGTCTGTGTCAAAACTGATGCAAAATCTAACCTGCTAACCTCGAATTTGACACAGATTTACAGTACCACCAACATATTATTCATAAAACAAATATTTCAAAGGGAACTTGATGGAAAAGCGTTTATAATCATCCGGTATAAGAAACCAAACAATTGAAAAAGTTAATGTAATTATAAAGTTGTTTACGTTATTCTGAATCGTAAATGCCCATTTACTGAGCTCTGTTTCTACGGGAAAGAACCACTTTACGGGCAAGATTGGTAAAAATTTATAACGGGGCATGATCAGCTCGTTTTAAATGTTTACCGATCTTGCCCGCAAATTTTTACCGATCTTGACCGTAAAAAGATGTTTTATCTGTGGAAACAATGTTTTGTAGAGAAAGGTGTTGACGATTCAAAATACCATAAAACATTTTATTTTATCCTATTATGTTACTATGATAATAACTCCTTAGCAACGAGTTGCGTTAAGATGCATTTAACAGCACTAGTGCTGTTAAGAAAAATAACATACCGATACTTTATTAGCATTTAATCACATGTTGGCAGTACTGACGTGTATTGTTAGTGACAATGTCAGTCTATGTCAAATTCGATGTTAGTAGGTTAGGTTTTGTTTGTTGTTTTATCTTCATCCGTGTTGTTATAGCGTCTTAACCAAATTAATTTTAGTATCGTTAAGAGCTTCATTACCGCACTGAGTGCGGTAATGGATATTACCGCACTCAGTGCGGTAATGGACAGATATTACCGCACTCAGTGCGGTAATGAATATTACCGCACTCTTTTTATACAGTGAACCAGAGTTTATTGATGAAGATAAAATATTGAACACTACACGTTTGCTTATGGCACACAACGAAACTCGTTTGATTGCCGCAAAACTTGGCTCACCGCCTCGTTTTGGCAATCAAACTCGTTTCGTTAAGATGCTCATAATCAAACTTGTATCGTTAATATCTATAACGCAGACTGACGCAAAACTTAACCTGCTCATCTTGAATTTAAGATAACCTGACAGTGCTACCAACAATACAGAATTGGGTGATACCACCACAGCCATAGCAGATATACGTCTCGCTGTTGTGTCATTAATAACTATTTTTTCCTATTTTTTGAAAAACATTAGTATTTTAGGATAAAATAAACCGTGTCACGATATACGTGACGTTATCTGCTTTCTACATTACTCGAAAATTTTAAAGAACTCGCTCCTAATGTCGCTCGTTCATTCAAATTATTCTCTCGAAATGTAAAAAGCTTGATAACGTTACTTGCATCGTAAATTACTAGTACAACACTCGATCGATACTAGAACTTGACTGGCTCACACGGATAACATGCTCACTTCGCTCACTCGTTAACTACCATGCTCGCTCGTCAAGTTCCAAGTAACGGTCTTGTAATGTAAATTGCTATAATTGTGTATGTAATTGAATTTTTACTGCATCCACTTTCAATTATTGTTTGTTGGTCTTTAGGTTGTTCTGTAGTTTTTTCTGAATTTCAAAATGATATTTTACCATTAGGGTAAGTTTTTTAATATGGTATTTGTACACAATCAAGCTTCCAGGGACTTGCTACTTTTTTTACGAAATACTGAACCATCTTCAAAATAATTATTCAGGTTGTATAATCCATGCATTTTAATATTATCATTCCTGCACAAAAAAACCGATATTGATTTGCTATTCACGATATACAGGGTGTATACAAATTGGTCCAAAAGCTCCAGGTAGCGATATATTAGTTGTACAATTCTGAGTCGAAAATCTTAATACTAGAATGATGTACCATGCTTTCCGTCTTCACGAAGTCCTCAAAGTCTCAATGTTTAGTTTTGAAATAAGCATTATTATTTAATGATCTGTTGACTAAAAGATTACAATTTGAAATAATAGAATGTTTTAAAAATAATTTGAATTTTAACATTTCTTCATTTAGGTCTGTCCATTAAGTGCCAAACGTTTTCGTATTGTCAAAGTTTGACGTTTACAAAATTGTTTCTAATTCGGTTTTGCGTCTTTTGTGTTTTATTCGTTATCTTGTTTACTGGCCTATTGTAATTTTGTGTCATCCTTGTTTTTCATATTATTTTTTTTGTTATCTTGTTTGGTTTACTTAAAGAATGGATATCACTTTTAATGAGTATGCTGATATGTACATGGTATATGAGTTTTGTGGGGGAAACTAACATGTCAAAGCGAGAATATCCTGTGCGTTTTTCTAACCGGAGACATCCAAACATCCTACTGCAAACATATTTTGAAGACTGAATGAGCGTGTTCGTCAAACTGGTTCATTTATCCGAAGAACTAGGGACACCGGTCGACCAAGAGCAAGGCGTACGTTTCAACTGGAAGAGCAGATTTTAAATGCAGTAGAAGAAGATCCTTATGTCAGTACCGGGCAAGTAGCTGCAACATTAACTGTTCCCAGTCATAGGACCATTCATACGGTACTACAAGAAAGCCTACTACATCCATATCATGTTTCCAAAGTACAGCCCCTCTATGAAAATGGTAACATTGCTCGATCTGGTTTTTTCAACACTTTTAAATAGAATTCGTGGCGAAGATACAATACCCATAATTGGGCTGATGAAAACCGGCACGAGTTTTGTGAATTTGGTCACCAAAGAAGGTTTTCTGTAAATGTTTGGCTAGGCATCATAAATCAGAGAGTTATTGGACCAATTAACACAAAATATTGATTAGGTTAAAAACAGAATTGCCGCAGCAATATTAGAAATTACACCTGATAAGCTGGAGCAAATAATAATAATTATTATTATTATTTATTAATAGAAACAAACAGGCACAAAGCCTAATTAAATGTTTCTTATACATATAAATTATAAACGTAAACTTAGCTCGTAACTTGTAAAATATAAAATTAAAAATAATATACTAATAACTAGTAACATATTAAACAGATAACCAATTTCAAATGGAAATCAAATCAAGATGCAAGGGGGAAAAGATAAAAAAAATCCTATAATTAAGATCTTAAATTCATCGAATCTAATATCGTTCTCAAGCAGTTTATTAATGTTCCAAATAAATGAAAGTATTAGTAATATATATTAATAATGGTGCACATATTAATAATAAGTGAAAAAAACGGATATTAGTTCTCGCCAGAAAAAGTAGGTCAAATTCCGTGAAGGGGCACCCGAAATGCAATTTCTGAAAGTAAATAAGGGCAGTCGATGTGATGATTCAAAATGTTATATGCAAAAATGATTATTAATGACGTTCTTCTATGTTGCAATGTTTGGATGTTAAATAGCTCACGTATTGGTTGATACAACTGAAATTCAGGACCAACGCAAACATTTTTATAATATAAAAATCTAATAAATGTGTTTTGTACCTTTTCAATATATTGCTGCAGACTTTGCGTATAAGAAGACCAGACAGTACAAGTGTATTCAAGATAAGATCATACTAAGGAATTAACCAGTACGATCATAGGTTCAGTTTGACGGAATAGATATGTATTTCTAATTATAAACCCTAGATTCTTATTACAGAAAATATTGATGGTATTTTCAACATGATTAAAATTAAGATCAGTTGCAAAATAAACACCAAGATCTTTAATGTTCCAATTCTTTGCAACTCGTTACCGTTAATTAAAGTACGTTTTTTTTCTATAATAACTGTGAAAGTGTTACAATGTTGGTAGATATGTGATTAAAACACTAGGAAATGTTTATACCTCGTATTGGTAGAACTTTTTCAAAATTATGGTTATGTGTCAATTTTGAATCTCAAAATTTATCATTCTTTCAAATTTGTCGTTTAATTACAATTACCTTTAATTTTGCAAATGTTGATTGTGTTTATTTTCAAATATTGTAAGTTTAATAATTAATAAATTTGAAATATTTTACTATTACTATGCTGTTCGTTTTACCCACTATTATGACATATCTATCAAAATGACAATCATCTTTTTAGTGGACTATTTCCCACATCTCTTATTATCCAATGAAAAGCCATGCTTTTTCAAAATTCAACCAATCGTGTGTTTTTGTAGTGGCAAAAAATCGAAATTTTTCCTTGGGATTTTGTCAGTTTCTTTTGCCACTTGCATCCACGGCAACCACCAAATATGTTGCTTTAATCAAGGTGGTATTTAAGAAACGTCATTTAAACGTCATTGCGCATCAGTATAAATGTAAAAATGAAACGATATTTGGGAAATAGTCCACAAAATGTATTACGGGCTCATGATTTTGCTCGGCAAATGTTTTACTCACGATTTGTTTTTTTTTTTGGCAATGCCCCTCGACAAACTAACTTTGACAAATTCCCTCGCCTTCGGCTCGGGAATTTGTTTAAGTTAGTTTGTCTTGTGACATTGCCAAAACCAAATACTTTCGTAAAACATTTTTACCGGCAAAAGCATTTGCCCTTAATACATTATTACTGAAAAAAATGACTAAAAATGTATGGACCAACATTATTAAAACTAGGGACCCTGCAGGAATGCAACTTATCCCCTAGAAAGTTGACCTTGAAAATTATTATAGAAAAAAAAATTACTTTACGTAATGAAATTTTTTTAAATGTGTAGCTCATTATAAAACACTCAGAAAAATTATAATTCAACTTATTTTTACAATGGATCGGAGCATCTGTCGCCGTGGGTTATGGTGTGACAGCTGCTGCGGCCGTGTGCTATTAGCTCGGGTGATTCAGTATGTTCATATATCATTACAGTAGCGCATTATTCGAACTACAGAGGTTAGGGCAGGGGTACAGTGCTTGCCTGTCACGCGGGTGGCCTGAGTTCGATTCCCGGCCAATGCATCTTTTTTTTAAAATTTATATTAAAGAAATTTACCTGAATACGTTTGCGGATAAAATAGTATATGTTATTCGGAGTAAAAGTGACTTTATGTGGCTTAGCTGAATTATTTGCCTCACTAACGTTTGGCTAAATAAACTTCAGCTTCGCCACATAAAGTATCACTTTTACTCCTAATAACATAATCTACTATTATACTTCTTCTTCTTCTTCTTCCTATGTTAGGCCTTAAGGCCTGTAGTTAACGGTTTGTCACTCCCGAGATTTGGACTGCCAACTGTCCTTCCATCGTTTTGGCGGTCTTCCTGGCGGTCTTTCTCCTTTTGGTTTTCCATCCCTGGCGATGCGTACTAGCCTGTTTCTATGCATCCTATGGACGTGCGAGTTCCATTCCCTCCTCCTTTGTCGCGACCACCTCACTACATCCTGTGTTTTACACATTTCCCTCATATCGTCGTTCCTAATCCGGTCTCTTAGAGTCTTACCTGCTATCGCTCTGAGAACTCTCATTTCCGTTGTCCGCAACTTTCTCTTTGTTTGCGATGTATCTGCCCTGGTTTCAACGGCATACGTCATTACAGGTCTTACGCAGGTTTTATAAATTCTGACTTTGCTTTCAATGTCCATGTTTTTATTGTTCCAGATTAGATCTCGTAGACATCCCGATATTTGGGCTGCCTTGGTTGTTTGTTTCTGTAGTTCGTTCTGTAGGTAAAAAATGTCAACTGCTTTGTTTATATCGGAGCATTGTAATAATTCCCGCCAATCACAATTTTTGAATAAATTATATAGTTCCAAAAAGTTTGCCCTTTTGAAATTATATTTACATGGGGAGTCTCGCCATTCTTCACAGTTTCTGTTGACAGTGTTTGTATTTGTATTATAATTAAATAATAACGATGGATGATTTATATTGGTAGGAACAACAGAATTATTTTCATTCTCTACCACCAAATCAGAATTAGAGAAAACTAAATCAAGCATCCGATTGTTAGAATTCAAAACACTATTACAAGAAGCAAGATTAACAGCCAGTCTTATAAAGACCGCTAATCTGAGGTGAACTTTAATTTGCTGTTAAAATAAACAAAAGCGCATCAAAATTTGTTTACTAATGAATAAAATGACATGAACTAATGTTTTGATGCGCTTTTGTTTATTTTAACAGCGAATTAAAGTTAACCTCAGATTAGTGGTCTTTATAAGACCGGCCGTTAAAGAATTAAAACATTTCCAAATTCTGCGACAGACGTTTCTGCCATTCTGAAAGTTATAATCTTTTCCATTTCAGGTAAATTGAAATCTTCCGTAACAACAATATCATTGCTCATCAGTAAATCATAATTTCTATCAAATACATCTAAATATGACGTGTAACATTCAGTCTTTGATTGAGGCTCAAAATAAACTATATTAATAAATAGTATATTACTCTACAAGTTGAGAAAAGTGATGTTTTTCTGAACAAGTATGGCGTGTTTGAGTACGAGCGTTAGCGAGTACTTAAACGGCAAACTTATTGCAAGTTATCAACTTCTACCATAATCTCGTTATTTTTTTCAATTAATTTCCCATTTTCTGCTTTACTCCATCTATTTGTTGTTGCAATTGTAGGGATACGTTAAGGTTTTCAATTGTAGATTGTAACTTACCTACTAGTTACGAGTTACGATGCAATGCAAACAATACCAAAGAGATGGTTTTCAGTTCGAACATTTAGTTTAAATTTGTAAGGTTCGTAAGGTTGTTTGTTTGTTTGTTTGTTATGGACAAGGTCTAGTTATGTGGAGTACCAGATACCTTAGACACCGACTGCTTTGGTCGTACTGTCAAAGTCCTACGGTGAATTTTGCCGAGTCTAAGGAGTTCCAACTCTAGCAATGGATCTTTTACATGCTACACATCGTAGTAACATGGAACCCACGGCTTTACATCACTTCTGAATGATGGCATTCTGTAGAGGTTCTAATTCGCATTTTTAAATTTTTTAAAACTCACCGGGACCGGAAATCGAACTCACGACCGTACGATCAGTAACTAGGATGCTTATCACTAAGCTACCAGCCCCGGCAGTATCTTAAGTTATACAATAGTAGTGTTGATCGACTACGCAAAAATGGGCAAAATTGAATCACAAAATAAAATCCTAATTTAAAACTTTTGGAATGTATTATGTTTAAAGTAAATAATTTCTGAACTTAATTTTATCTCTAGTGACACCTACATTTGAAAGTTTTAAACCTACCCATCTGCTATTACCAACGAGTAAAATGACAAAAATTTAGTTTTAACAAGTTACCATGCTTTAATTATGAATACAATGTGTGGAATGGATTCAATGTTGCCAACTGTACATTTGTTTCAAATGGTTCGTGAGGGCACGGGAAGCGTGGTACAACATTTTTGTATTAAGGTTTTCGACTCGGAATTGTACAAGAAATATCGCTACCTGGAGCTTTTGCGCCAATTTGTATATTTTAACGTAAATCATAAAATTATGAAATGTGATGTGTTTCACTACTGTTATAACTACTCTGTATGTAACAGTCCACCTTTAGTTACAAATCTATACCAGAAATGTTTGGTTAATAAAATTTTTAAAGAATTTAAAATTTTGTTTAATTATATTGAATAACTAAACTTGTAGTAAACAAATCCAAATTGTCAGAAGCACCGATTTTGCATATTCTCTTGCTTTTTATTTACAAAGTTCACATTTCTGATTCACACAGATAATATATATAATACTGCTTACACATATGGATGAATTATGAATACGCTTACAATTAACCACATATTCAATAACGATAACCTACTGAAAATCACCAATAATTGTTAAACTAACAAATTTCTTTCGTAAGATGTCTGAATATTGAATCTATTATTAAATTACAGTTAACAATGGTCATCCTGCAGGAGGGTCGGGAGATCAACAACCAGCTGCGCCACCAATCGCAGGCACTGAAACTAAGCCACAGCAGCCAAAACCACGATCAAACAAACCCCCGCCATCTCGTCGTAACGAACCTAAAACAAAGGAAACACTTGTAAATGGTACAACTGCCTAGAGTTCCCATGTGCTGTGCCAAAGTATTATTGAAGGTTGTATTACTAATTACGAGTGTGTGCTTCATACGTAAGCAAGAACTTCTTAAAATAAGTTCCCTGATTTGTTGATGTTGTGTTTCATATCTTTTCTCCAGCATAGTAAATAAATAGTGGGCGGACGGCTGCCCTATTCCTGGCCGAAACAAAGTGACTGTTAGGTTCTGTGAACCACGAGTCCACCGTGTTGGTTTAGACTGTTTGATGTGTGTGGCTTGCATTGCGCCTCTTCTCATTATACAACAAGCGCATATACTATTCATTTAAAAAATAAGCCCGGTGAGGATTAGCAAGTACTTTTCTAAACTGTAATATTTCAATGTTATTTATCTAGCGCACACTTTTTCAATAGTTTTTAAAATTGCTTACAGTTGATTATACAGGATAAACACTTAAGTTGGTTGTAAGAAATTTGTTAATTTATATACCTTTTACTATTTATTTTTTTTATTTTTTTTTTGTAAGGAGTAGTTAGGCTGTTTTTCGTTACCTTCAGCTAAACAAGTGGTATCTTGTCAGATGAAGATATGTAAAAATGAAAACCAACTAAACATGTAAATAGGCAAACATTCGAAATTCAGTTTCATTAGATTTAGATGCTTTATTTATGATTTGTTACACCTTTTGCCATGTATTAACTCTAGTAAATAAATTTTTGCATTGAATAAAGTAATAGAACTGCTCAAGTGGTCTTATTGATTTTTTACAGATACCTAATAATTTTTTATGTTAAGTGTGCTATAATATTAAAGCTTTATTATGTAAAAATTACTGTATTTACCCTAGTATAAAACGAGAAAGAATTATTATTTAGTTTATAAATTGTACAGCCAATTTTAAATAACCGATAATAAACTGATTGTACCCTTGCAAATTTTCTCATATTTGCAAACCCAAATAGGGACTTATTGCCTTGCAATGAGAATATAATAAACAAAATACGTACTTCACAAAACAATAGTACGTTACGAACCGAGGTGGCAAATGTTTTGTTACAGTTGAGGGCTTACTGAGGCGCACAGCAGGATGAAAAGGAATTGATTGTTAATTTAATTTTTGACGAAATACAGGATGTTTCATAAGTGATTCCTTAAATTTAAGGATAGTTACAGGACATCAAACAGAACTTTTCCATAATAAATTATGCCAAAAATTAATAATCCCACAAAAAAGGGAAACATTTAATTGCTTAAATTGATTGATGGTCACTGGAATAAATTTCGATGAATTTAAGTTCGCACAGGTGGTTGTGATAGGACCGAACTTGGATAAAATGCAGAACAAAAAGTAGTTGTTTGGGTAAGCAATTAATTTTTATTGCAAAGTACTTCTACTTAAGTCAGTATACTGCTACACCCATTTAATGTATTGACCATACTTATGAATCATACTGTATATTTGAGACCTTAAGTGAAATATAAAAGTGGTAAATTGGAGGTTTTACGAAAAACAGTGAATTAGCCAAAACTATAACAGTTTTTCTGTTGGGGTAAAAAACAAAGACATAGCTATGTATCCTCTCAAGAACTTAACGAAGTGCTATATATAATCAAAACGTTTGTTGAATTCAGTTATAGTATCGTATCTCTTTGTTAGTGAGTAAATACACATCTTGACACAAACATCAACAACCAATGGGATCACTTGCAAGAGTTAAAAATCCTTATCGAGAAAGCCAGAACAGTATTCTACAAACTAAACAAAATATTCAATATTCTTGGTTTTAATTTATGGTGTAGAAACATGGACTCTTAACGGAAGCAGCAAGTAAATGATTGGAAGCCATTGAGATGTGGTTATATCTTGAGGGTGTCGTGGATGCACCGTGTCATGAACGAAACTATTTTTCAAGAGAATGGGCAAAAGAAAAGAAGCTTTAATAACAATTAAAGAAAGAAAGCTCCAGTACCTGGGTCATGTGATGAGGAACAAGAACAGATTCAAATTACTGCAAACTATACTGTAAGGTAAGGTCACAGAATAAACACGTAACTGACTCAGAAACGATACTCGTGGCGGCGCCGAGTAGCCGATTTCAGCTATAGCGGCCATATTGAAAGAGAGTAGATCAAGAATAATATGTTGGTGGCACTGTAAGTCTATGTCAAATTTGAGGTTAGCATGTAACGCTAGCATCTGCATTAATTTATAAAACAAACATTAAAACTATTAAATTTATGCATCACTTATTTAGGCGTTATCGGATATTGCATCTATCCAGTCCTTGATTTTCCGATAACAAACTCGTACCCGCTATGCGCAATAGACACAACCCCCGCACCGCTTCCCAACGATGCCTGAAGCGGCTGTTTTGATAACACGCCCGAAGAGTATATAAAAAGCTCCACGACCAGTTAACATCACTTGATATTCTCCCGCTCAAGTCCACCAATCCTGATCCTGTCCAGTCCCAAACTTGAGTCTTTGGACTTCCCTGATGCCAAATTCTCTCCAAACCTCTAAATTGTGACAGCGTCCGTCTGCCTCTTAAACGTATTTCCTGATCATTAAAAGCCCCTATTACTGTAATCCACAAGAATATTAAGACCTCAATATTAGCTGCACCTATATGAATTGTATTGTGCCTGAAAGCGGCATGAATAAATTAACTGTGGCAATTAACTTACCTGTAGAGACAACCTCATGCACCGAGTAACAATTTTCAAGGTGGAAATATAAAGTTTGCGGCGCTATAATTACCTTTAGACGACGTTTTAACACTAAAGAGAAAGAACTTTGATCCTAATTTGTCTTGGACAGTGTTTTTAGCACATAAAGACACCACAGAAAACGATAAACGTTAGCCTGGCAGCTTCTGCATTGGATTTTCCATTCGTTACTACATACTCGTATGGTATAATTACAAGGCGACGAAGAATTGCTAAAACTGCTTTCCCGGAGTTGTAAATTATGCATATTAACACTCCTAATTGCCTCATGCACCGAGTAACAATTTTCAAGGTGGTAATATAATTTGGGGCGCTATGATAACCTCTAGACGACGTTTTAACACTAAAGAGACAGAACTTTGATCCTAATGTTTATATTTCCACCTTTAAAATTGCTACTCGGTGCATGAGGCAATTAGGGGAGTTTACAATTCCGAGGAAGCAGTTTTAGCAATTCTTCGACGTCTTGTAATTATTCCAGAAGAGTATGTATTGACGAATGGAAAATCCAATGCTGAAGCTAACTTTCTGCGGTCTCTTTATGTGCTAAACACACTCTCTAAGACACATTAGGATCAAAGTTGTGTCTCTTTAGTGTTAAAACGTCGTCTAGAGGTTATGATAGCGTCCCAAACTTTATATTTATATCTTGAAAATTGCTACTCGGTGCATGAGGCAATTAGGGGTGTTAATATATACAAAGTACAACTACGGGGAAGCAGCTTTAGCAATTCTTCGACATCTTTCTTATTATTCCAGATAAGTATGTATTGACGAATGGAAAATCCAATGCTGAAGCTGCTGAGGCTAGCATCTATCGCTTTCTGTTTTGTCTTTAGGTGCTGAAAACTCTCTCTAAGACACAATAGGATAAAATCTCTGGCTCTTTAGTGTTAAAACGTCATCTAGAAGTTATTATAGCGTCCCAAACTTTATATTTCCACCTTGAAAATTGTTACTCAGTGGATGAGGCAATTAGGGGAGTTTACAACTACGGGGAAGCAGCTTTAGCAATTCTTCGACTTCTTGTAATAATTACAAACGAGTATGTACTGGACGAATGGAAAATATAATGCTGAAGCAGCTCAGGCCAACGTCTATCGCTTTCTGCGGTGTTTTTATGTGCTAAAAACACTCTCTAGACACATTAGGATCAAAGTTTAGTCTCTTTAGTGTTAAAACGTCGTCTAGAGGTTATCATAGCGTCCCATACGTTATATTTCCACCTTGAAAATTCTTGCTCGGTGCATGAGATAATTAGTGGTGTTAATATGCGCAGTGTACAACTACCGGGAAGCAGCTTTAGCAATTCTTCGACGTCTTGTAATTATTCCAGACGAGTATATACTGACGAATGGAAAATCCAATGCTGAAGCTGCTGAGGCTAGCATCTATCGCTTTCTGTTTTGTCTTTAGGTGCTGAAAACCCTCTCTAAGACACAATAGGATAAAATCTCTGGCTCTTTAGTGTTAAAACGTCATCTAGAAGTTATTATAGCGTCCCAAACTTTATATTTCCACCTTGAAAATTGTTACTCAGTGGATGAGGCAATTAGGGGAGTTTACAACTACGGGGAAGCAGCTTTAGCAATTCTTCGACGTCTTGTAATTATTCCAGACGAGTATATACTGACGAATGGAAAATCCAATGCTGAAGCTGCTGAGGCTAGCATCTATCGCTTTCTGTTTTGTCTTTAGGTGCTGAAAACCCTCTCTAAGACACAATAGGATAAAATCTCTGGCTCTTTAGTGTTAAAACGTCATCTAGAAGTTATTATAGCGTCCCAAACTTTATATTTCCACCTTGAAAATTGTTACTCAGTGGATGAGGCAATTAGGGGAGTTTACAACTACGGGGAAGCAGCTTTAGCAATTCTTCGACGTCTTGTAATTATTCCAGACGAGTATATACTGACGAATGGAAAATCCAATGCTGAAGCTGCTGAGGCTAGCATCTATCGCTTTCTGTTTTGTCTTTAGGTGCTGAAAACCCTCTCTAAGACACAATAGGATAAAATCTCTATCTCTTTAGTGTTAAAACGTCATCTAGAAGTTATTATAGCGTCCCAAACTTTATATTTCCACCTTGAAAATTGTTACTCAGTGGATGAGGCAATTAGGGCAGTTTACAACTACGGGGAAGCAGCTTTAGCAATTCTTCGACGTCTTGTAATTATTCCAGAGGAGTATATACTGACGAATGGAAAATCCAATGCTGAAGCTGCTCAGGCTAACGTCTATCGCTCTCTGTGGTGTCAAAAACACCTTCTAAGACACATTACGATCAAAGTACTGCCTCTTTAGTGTTAAAATGTCATCCAGAGGATATTATAGCGTCCCAAACTTTATATTTCCACCTTGAAAATTGATAATCGGTGCATGAGGCAATTAGGAGTGTTAATATGCACAGTGTACAACTACGGGGAATCAGCTTTAGAAATTCTTCGACTTCTTGTAATAATTACAAACGAGTATGTACTGGACGAATGGAAAATCCAATGCTGAAGCTGCTCAGGCTAATGTCTATCGCTCTCTGTGGTGTCAAAAACACCTTCTAAGACACATTACGATCAAAGTACTGCCTTTTTAGTGTTAAAATGTCATCTAGAGGATATTATAGCGTCCCAAACTTTTTATTTCCACCTTGAAAATTGATAATCGGTGCATGAGGCAATTAGGAGTGTTAATATGCACAGTGTACAACTACGGGGAAGCAGCTTTAGCAATTCTTCGACTTCTTGTAATAATTACAAACGAGTATGTACTGGGCGAATAGAAAATATAATGCTGAAGCAGCTCAGGCCAACGTCAATCGCTTTCTGCGGTGTTTTTATGTGCTAAAAACACTCTCTAGACACATTAGGATCAAAGTTTAGTCTCTTTAGTGTTAAAACGTCGTCTAGAGGTTATCATAGCGTTCCATACGTTATATTTATATCTTGAAAATTGCTACTCAGTGCATGAGGCAATTAGGGGTGTTAATATGTACAAAGTACAACTACGGGGAAGCAGCTTTAGCAATTCTTCGACGTCTTTCTTATTATTCCAGATAAGTATGTATTGACGAATGGAAAATCCAATGCTGAAGCTGCTGAGGCTAGCATCTATCGCTTTCTGTTTTGTCTTTAGGTGCTTAAAACCCTCTCTAAGACACAATAGGATAAAATCTCTGGCTCTTTAGTGTTAAAACGTCATCTAGAAGTTATTATAGCGTCCCAAAGTTTATATTTCCACCTTGAAAATTGTTACTCAGTGGATGAGGCAATTAGGGGAGTTTACAACTACGGGGAAGCAGCTTTAGCAATTCTTCGACTTCTTGTAATAATTACAAACGAGTATGTATTGGACGAATGGAAAATATAATGCTGAAGCAGCTCAGGCCAACGTCTATCGCTTTCTGCGGTGTTTTTATGTGCTAAAAACACTCTAGACACATTAGGATCAAAGTTTAGTCTCTTTAGTGTTAAAACGTCGTCTAGAGGTTATCATAGCGTCCCATACGTTATATTTCCACCTTGAAAATTCTTGCTCGGTGCATGAGGCAATTAGAGGAGTTTACAATTCCGAGGAAGCAGTTTTAGCAATTCTTCGACGTCTTGTAATTATTCCAGAAGAGTATGTATTGACGAATGGAAAATCCAATGCTGAAGCTGCTCAAGCTAACGTCTATCACTTTCTGCGGTCTCTTTATGTGCTAAACACACTCTCTAAGACACATTAGGATCAAAGTTGTGTCTCTTTAGTGTTAAAACGTCGTCTAGAGGTTATGATAGCGTCCCAAACTTTATATTTATATCTTGAAAATTGCTACTCGGTGCATGAGGCAATTAGGGGTGTTAATATATACAAAGTACAACTACGGGGAAGCAGCTTTAGCAATTCTTCGACATCTTTCTTATTATTCCAGATAAGTATGTATTGACGAATGGAAAATCCAATGCTGAAGCTGCTGAGGCTAGCATCTATCGCTTTCTGTTTTGTCTTTAGGTGCTGAAAACTCTCTCTAAGACACAATAGGATAAAATCTCTGGCTCTTTAGTGTTAAAACGTCATCTAGAAGTTATTATAGCGTCCCAAACTTTATATTTCCACCTTGAAAATTGTTACTCAGTGGATGAGGCAATTAGGGGAGTTTACAACTACGGGGAAGCAGCTTTAGCAATTCTTCGATTTCTTGTAATAATTACAAACGAGTATGTACTGGACGAATGGAAAATATAATGCTGAAGCAGCTCAGGCCAACGTCTATCGCTTTCTGCGGTGTTTTTATGTGCTAAAAACACTCTCTAGACACATTAGGATCAAAGTTTAGTCTCTTTAGTGTTAAAACGTCGTCTAGAGGTTATCATAGCGTCCCATACGTTATATTTCCACCTTGAAAATTCTTGCTCGGTGCATGAGGCAATTAGGGGAGTTTACAATTCCGAGGAAGCAGTTTTAGCAATTCTTCGACGTCTTGTAATTATTCCAGAAGAGTATGTATTGACGAATGGAAAATCCAATGCTGAAGCTGCTCAAGCTAACGTCTATCACTTTCTGCGGTCTCTTTATGTGCTAAACACACTCTCTAAGACACATTAGGATCAAAGTTGTGTCTCTTTAGTGTTAAAACGTCGTCTAGAGGTTATGATAGCGTCCCAAACTTTATATTTATATCTTGAAAATTGCTACTCGGTGCATGAGGCAATTAGGGGTGTTAATATATACAAAGTACAACTACGGGGAAGCAGCTTTAGCAATTCTTCGACATCTTTCTTATTATTCCAGATAAGTATGTATTGACGAATGGAAAATCCAATGCTGAAGCTGCTGAGGCTAGCATCTATCGCTTTCTGTTTTGTCTTTAGGTGCTGAAAACTCTCTCTAAGACACAATAGGATAAAATCTCTGGCTCTTTAGTGTTAAAACGTCATCTAGAAGTTATTATAGCGTCCCAAACTTTATATTTCCACCTTGAAAATTGTTACTCAGTGGATGAGGCAATTAGGGGAGTTTACAACTACGGGGAAGCAGCTTTAGCAATTCTTCGATTTCTTGTAATAATTACAAACGAGTATGTACTGGACGAATGGAAAATATAATGCTGAAGCAGCTCAGGCCAACGTCTATCGCTTTCTGCGGTGTTTTTATGTGCTAAAAACACTCTCTAGACACATTAGGATCAAAGTTTAGTCTCTTTAGTGTTAAAACGTCGTCTAGAGGTTATCATAGCGTCCCATACGTTATATTTCCACCTTGAAAATTCTTGCTCGGTGCATGAGGCAATTAGGGGAGTTTACAATTCCGAGGAAGCAGTTTTAGCAATTCTTCGACGTCTTGTAATTATTCCAGAAGAGTATGTATTGACGAATGGAAAATCCAATGCTGAAGATGCTCAAGCTAACGTCTATCACTTTCTGCGGTCTCTTTATGTGCTAAACACACTCTCTAAGACACATTAGGATCAAAGTTGTGTCTCTTTAGTGTTAAAACGTCGTCTAGAGGTTATGATAGCGTCCCAAACTTTATATTTATATCTTGAAAATTGCTACTCGGTGCATGAGGCAATTAGGGGTGTTAATATATACAAAGTACAACTACGGGGAAGCAGCTTTAGCAATTCTTCGACATCTTTCTTATTATTCCAGATAAGTATGTATTGACAAATGGAAAATCCAATGCTGAAGCTGCTGAGGCTAGCATCTATCGCTTTCTGTTTTGTCTTTAGGTGCTGAAAACTCTCTCTAAGACACAATAGGATAAAATCTCTGGCTCTTTAGTGTTAAAACGTCATCTAGAAGTTATTATAGCGTCCCAAACTTTATATTTCCACCTTGAAAATTGTTACTCAGTGGATGAGGCAATTAGGGGAGTTTACAACTACGGGGAAGCAGCTTTAGCAATTCTTCGACTTCTTGTAATAATTACAAACGAGTATGTACTGGACGAATGGAAAATATAATGCTGAAGCAGCTCAGGCCAACGTCTATCGCTTTCTGCGGTGTTTTTATGTGCTAAAAACACTCTCTAGACACATTAGGATCAAAGTTTAGTCTCTTTAGTGTTAAAACGTCGTCTAGAGGTTATCATAGCGTCCCATACGTTATATTTCCACCTTGAAAATTCTTGCTCGGTGCATGAGGCAATTAGGGGAGTTTACAATTCCGAGGAAGCAGTTTTAGCAATTCTTCGACGTCTTGTAATTATTCCAGAAGAGTATGTATTGACGAATGGAAAATCCAATGCTGAAGCTGCTCAAGCTAACGTCTATCACTTTCTGCGGTCTCTATGTGCTAAACACACTCTCTAAGACACATTAGGATCAAAGTTGTGTCTCTTTAGTGTTAAAACGTCGTCTAGAGGTTATGATAGCGTCCCAAACTTTATATTTATATCTTGAAAATTGCTACTCGGTGCATGAGGCAATTAGGGGTGTTAATATATACAAAGTACAACTACGGGGAAGCAGCTTTAGCAATTCTTCGACATCTTTCTTATTATTCCAGATAAGTATGTATTGACGAATGGAAAATCCAATGCTGAAGCTGCTGAGGCTAGCATCTATCGCTTTCTGTTTTGTCTTTAGGTGCTGAAAACTCTCTCTAAGACACAATAGGATAAAATCTCTGGCTCTTTAGTGTTAAAACGTCATCTAGAAGTTATTATAGCGTCCCAAACTTTATATTTCCACCTTGAAAATTGTTACTCAGTGGATGAGGCAATTAGGGGAGTTTACAACTACGGGGAAGCAGCTTTAGCAATTCTTCGATTTCTTGTAATAATTACAAACGAGTATGTACTGGACGAATGGAAAATATAATGCTGAAGCAGCTCAGGCCAACGTCTATCGCTTTCTGCGGTGTTTTTATGTGCTAAAAACACTCTCTAGACACATTAGGATCAAAGTTTAGTCTCTTTAGTGTTAAAACGTCGTCTAGAGGTTATCATAGCGTCCCATACGTTATATTTCCACCTTGAAAATTCTTGCTCGGTGCATGAGGCAATTAGGGGAGTTTACAATTCCGAGGAAGCAGTTTTAGCAATTCTTCGACGTCTTGTAATTATTCCAGAAGAGTATGTATTGACGAATGGAAAATCCAATGCTGAAGATGCTCAAGCTAACGTCTATCACTTTCTGCGGTCTCTTTATGTGCTAAACACACTCTCTAAGACACATTAGGATCAAAGTTGTGTCTCTTTAGTGTTAAAACGTCGTCTAGAGGTTATGATAGCGTCCCAAACTTTATATTTATATCTTGAAAATTGCTACTCGGTGCATGAGGCAATTAGGGGTGTTAATATATACAAAGTACAACTACGGGGAAGCAGCTTTAGCAATTCTTCGACATCTTTCTTATTATTCCAGATAAGTATGTATTGACAAATGGAAAATCCAATGCTGAAGCTGCTGAGGCTAGCATCTATCGCTTTCTGTTTTGTCTTTAGGTGCTGAAAACTCTCTCTAAGACACAATAGGATAAAATCTCTGGCTCTTTAGTGTTAAAACGTCATCTAGAAGTTATTATAGCGTCCCAAACTTTATATTTCCACCTTGAAAATTGTTACTCAGTGGATGAGGCAATTAGGGGAGTTTACAACTACGGGGAAGCAGCTTTAGCAATTCTTCGACTTCTTGTAATAATTACAAACGAGTATGTACTGGACGAATGGAAAATATAATGCTGAAGCAGCTCAGGCCAACGTCTATCGCTTTCTGCGGTGTTTTTATGTGCTAAAAACACTCTCTAGACACATTAGGATCAAAGTTTAGTCTCTTTAGTGTTAAAACGTCGTCTAGAGGTTATCATAGCGTCCCATACGTTATATTTCCACCTTGAAAATTCTTGCTCGGTGCATGAGGCAATTAGTGGTGTTAATATGCGCAGTGTACAACTACCGGGAAGCAGCTTTAGCAA
>CALNHX010004342.1:0-129605 GCA_940337035.1 Agriotes lineatus
AGGGTACTAGTGAAACGTTCAGTATTTAATCCAGTTTCATTCAGTAAACAAATATGTATATTCAGTAATCAAATAATTTTTGCAAAGTATAAAAACCCGAATGGTTAGTAAAATATTGCAAATTGCACAACAAAAAATTCACAACTATCAGTAAAATATGCACGGTATTTCATTATATTTTGTACAGTTTCAAACGCATATTAAAGAAATAGAAGATGCACGGTAATTTATTTGAATTTACACGGTAAAAATAATAAACGTTCAGTAACAGCGACTTCCTTTACCGGTTGGATATTTGAGGTTAGGTTTCGTGTTAATAAGTGGGCTAAACAGAAGAAAAATATAATTCTGGAAAGTGAAACAGACGGTACAAATAATGACAATAATAACTACATTGTTCCTGCTGGTAATGCGACTTTTGTAGAAGAATTTGATGCGACAAAAAACGATGGGTTAGATTTCTCTTCATTTGATGAGTTTAAACCTGTAATGTTCAAAATTTGGAGAAAAGTTTTACCCAAAGATAAAACTTAATGGCTTGATGCTATTGTGACTGTTCAGCATTCCTAAAAAAAATATGTCCAAACACATCGTTGTACTAGCAATAAGCGCACCTCCAGAAGCAAAAACCATCCCAATAGGACAAAAACGACGCAAAGGTCGTTCAACGAAAGTCAAGAGAGCTTTACTGCTCTAATAATATATGTTATATATTTACGTACTAGCGGAATATATTTATAGTATTTAACATTACTAGCTTAAAAGAGGGTTTTTACTGAGGCAGTAAAACCTGTTACCTTGCGTGTATTGTTGAATATTTGATTTGTTCCTCACTTGTAAATAACTAGAAATTTACCATTTATTCAAAATCTCAAACTGACAAGCAACTAAATTCATCAATATGACAAATACTAAGGAAGACAACTCTGGCTTTGCACGCTATCATTTATCTATGAGCACGCTTGTAAAACTGATAGTTAACTTGTATAGTATTTAACATTACAAGCCAGGTAAAACAGTTTTTACTGGCGATAGGATTGGGATGACTGGCGAGCCGTTAGGCGAGCCTGTCATATCCTTGAGCCAGTAAAAATGGTTACCGGGTGTGTTTTGTTGAATATTTTATTTGTTTCTCACTTGTAAATAACTAGAAATTTACCATTAATTCAAAATGTCAAACTGACAAGCAACTAAATTTATCAATATGACACATACTAAGGAAGACAACTCTGGCTTTGCACGCTATCATTTATCTATGAGCACGCTTGTAAAATATAACTGGCTAGCCAGTAAATTTTTTACTGGCTAGCCAGTTAAGAAACATTTTCAAGGTGAATACAGTGACTTGATAAATTGATGTTTACAAGTGAGGAACAAATAAAAGATTTTACAAGTTAGTAACTTGTTAAAATAAAATTTCTTGATTAATACAGTGACTTGATAAATTGATGTTTACAAGTGAGAAACAAATAAAATTTTTATTTGTCGTTTTTTCTTCTTTTTATAATGACTTCTTTGGAAATATATATATACAGTGTGCCTCGCAGAGTATCAGATAGGGCAATTAACATTGAGAAATTGTGAAAAGATCAACTATTCCTGTGTGTGCATCGAGGTACGCAATTGGTCAGAAATGCAAACAATTTGAAATTAATTTGACGTACCTCGATGGCTACACAGCAGTAGCTGATCGACCAATAATTTTCCAATGTTAATTTGGCTATGTCTGATAGTAGACATATTCTATGCAATTCAGGTTATCTGCAGTAACCTTCTGGCGAGTGGTTTCGTAAATACCTACGTAATAATATATAAATAACATTTCTGTCAGTATTATTCTGTTGGCCATTTATTTTATGTATCATATATTATTTTTACTGAATATATTTCATTTTACTGGACATTTTTTTATTTACTACTACTATTTCTGAACAAAATGGTTTTCATATAATAATGCGCATTTAATTGGTTGCCTTGCCTTATTAAACTCCTTACTGTCGTTTTGATTTTTTGAATGAAACATATTATTTGTACTAAACACTTTGTATTTTTCCTAAACATCTATAATTTTTATTGAAGATTTATTATTTTACTGGGCGCTTATTGTTTTCGTACTGATTGTCTACTATTTTTACCAAAAGATTATTATTTTACTAAACATTTATAATTGTTATTGAACGTTTAACATTTTTACTGTGCATTTATTATTTTCACTGAACATTTATTATCTTACATAACATATATTAGTTTTACTTGACGCTTATTATTTCTACTGCGCAAATGTACTTGATGTTTTAATAAAATATTATGCATTTAATTTGTTGCCTTTTCTATATCATTAAAAAATGACGTTGCTTTACGTACTACAGTACCACCAAGCACACAAAAATCCCGAAAAATATGTGAACTAAATCTAAAATTCCAGTAAGGGGAACCAGAGAACCAATAAAAAGGAAGCTTTGCAGAGAGGTACATTCAAACAAAAAACATAAATGTCACTTGCTATTGCGTCAGATAGAAGTACCTAATTTCCAGGTTTTTAAGTGCTATTGTTCATTAGTTTGGTTGTTCTTTGCAAATGTTTGTTAGTATTGCTTTTCTTTGTTAGTTCTGTTTATTATTGTTTACCTATTCGTCGTTTAATTTTGGGCGGCTTGGATATATAACATCAAATCGTAAGTATTAAATGCTTTCGAAAATGCTACTTTCCATAGGATTACAATGAGTTATAAGGCAAGAAAGCTTGTGCATTCGGAAGTATCACTGCAAATGTCATAAAGTTTTTTGATGAACAGAAGACTTCTGAAATGTTGATATTTCTGGTAGAGCAATCTACAGAACTAGCAGCCTCAGCAACTGAGAAATCAACGTCTCTAATGAAGAAAGTTCATAAGGGGTATGCTACAGTAGGTAATACTTAAAAAATAAAAATATTATTTCTCAGCATTATCATTAAAAAACTTAATGCGGGTAATAACTACTTTAGTCCATACTTCTTCCAGGCACTACTTCTTTAACATCTCAGCAGAAGAAGAAATTCAAGAAAGACTCAAAGAAAACGTATTAGTAAACAGATTGATTGAAAAAGTTAACTATACTGGTCGTCGAGAAACTTTGAGAAAGAATCTAAACGAAATACGCCTTCATTACAAAAAAAAATGTTGTGACAAAAGAAAATTGCTCACGGAAAGGAGTAACATTGTAGAGTGGTGTTCTAGGTATTTAAGAAAAATAGAAGAAAACGAAGAACTAGGTGTGAACAAAAAACCTGTAACGTTCCTAGAAGAAACATTTCATCCCAATTACAGAGTAGGAAAATGCTGGCTGTCAGAGGATGAACCAGATGTTTATAAAAGATACATTTCAATGATTCGGGATTTTGATAGTCGGTACATTGCAAAACGAGAATCGATTAGAAGCAAGTCTATGATAAGAAGAATATACTGTATTTGGATCAGCATTTTTTCTCTCTTCAGCTTTTCTTTGCTCTAGCGATCTTAATGTCCATTTTCTTTGTTTAAAAACTTTTTGTATTAGTCTTTAGGATAATTGATAATAATTAGGCAATCTAATATATTTATTTTATATAATCTCTCAGTAATTTATTATCAGTAGAAATATAACAAGTGCTTGAAACATTTCCGAAAATATTTGGAAGTATGTTCTGCAGCTATTTTTTCAATAAGTGCATGAGTGCATGTCAACTGAAAAAATCGCGACTCCGAAGGAGGAGGGATTTTTTCTTCTGGCATGCACGAATGCTTTTGTTGAAAAAAAATAGCTGCATAACATATTTTCGCCGTTACCATGGAAAATTTCCAACTAAATTTGCATAAGGGATATTCTCATAAAAATATGTATTGCATTCTTAGTTGTTCTACATACTATTATTTTTGCTACAATGAATTTATTTAATAAGTAGTGGTTTAGTAACCTAAACACTGTTATATGTAAAAGAACTCCAATTATTTTTAAAATAAAATTTTTAAATTTCCCGCGTTTATGAATGTTTATAATTTTTCTACGGAGTGTAATTATCAAACGGAGCTAGGGCCAGTCTCCCCTACCCGGGGTTTTTGTGTTCTTGGTGGTGTACCTAATTTATTATAGCTTTCAATGTCTTAAAATGTAAAATTCTCCAAATAAAACATATGATATTACCAATTGAATTAACAATGTTTAAATCGCTGATTTTGTCCTGAATATGAAGGTTTGAACTCTGTAGCTGGGACATGTAAAAATTAGGTGGGCGAAGCTGACTTGAAGTGTTTAGAAATCGACATTATTCTGACGTTGGTAATCAAGAATTCCATCTTCGTTTACGTATTTATTGTAGTAAAAAATCAATACAAATAATGAATAATTCACTGTATTAGTTCTAATAGAACTTAACTAAAGGAATTTTTAGTGCTTGTTTTGCTAAATGCAGTATTTGTAAATCTTTACATGCATCTAGACTGTGTATATAGTATCTTAAGAAAAAATCGTAGTATATACCTATAGTGATAGTACTTCAGGAGATACAAATTCCTTTTTAACACATGTTGGTGTAGGTGAAAGAATTGCAGCTATTTTGGCATCACTATTAGACTCTAAGAAATTTCTCAGAGAATCCTCCTTTGTGGGCATTACTGGCTCAGGGTGTTCACGAACACCAACTGAAATGCCTATTTCTTGTTTTTATACTCATCTCCTTCTACAGGACTGGCGTAAACGATTGAAATTGGTTTTGTGGGAAATACAGCTATACCTAAAACAATATTTAAAAGAATATTGTAGTAGTCACAGTTGGGGCAACGCCTTTAACGTAATTGAATGTTGGAAGACATTATCCAGTGTCTAGAACAAGGTATCACTTTTGTTTAATATTTCATTCTTTGTGGTTTAATTGCTATTGCTATGATAATTAGAAAATTCTAATGTTCGAATAGATAATAGTGGGTGGCTTATTATGGCCAAAAGGCATCATAGTAATCAATATATAGGTAGATGTGAATGAATATACATATATAATATGATTAATTGCATTTTGTTTGCAATAACATATTGTAGTTATCAATGATGATGCAACAAGACGATCGTTTAGATGAGTCTCTGAAAATAGCAATAGTAACTTACTGTAGGCATAAGCTGATCTGTACTACGAACACGGGTCACCTTGTTCTTGTACAGAAGCTTCTTGACACACCGCTCCATTGGCTGATTCCACTTCATGAAGCTGACATATAAAATATAAAACATGAACAGTACGAGTGCCTCGTACCATTCGATGCTGTTGTCTCTGAAGAACATAATAAGCGTAATGAGGCTAATCGAATAGAAGAAGCAGTCTCTGAACAACGGCCACCAGGTCAGGTTGAGCACAGTTTTGGAGAAAATTGCGCACATGCCGATCACGAACAAGATGTTGAAAACGGCGGAGCCGACGATAGTGCCGATACCTACATCATCAAAGGACACGAACACTCCGATTACGCTAGTAAAGAGCTCAGGTGCGGAGCCCCCGGCCGCCATGAAGGTCGCGCCCGCCACGTCGTCCTGGATGTCCAGCTTCTCGATGATGACGTCCAAGGCAGGGACGAAGAACTCATCACACACGATAGCCAGCGCGACGAACATGTAAACCAACCCCACAACATGCAAGAAAATAGCACCTTGGCGGAGCTGGTCTTCGGTGAAAAGGTCCGTCGGAAAGAGAGGGCCTTCCTTGGGTAAGGTGCCGTTATGAGTTTGGTTCCTCGTGGAGTTGTCATTTCGGACATCATCCTCGAGGGGCCGGTGCCGGTGCGCGGCACAGCCAAGCAGTAGCGCCAGCAGCGCGCAGAGGAGCGCAACGCGGTGGGTCATAGTTTTAGCTTCGAAGGGTGGGTCATTGCCGCAGCGAGGCCGGGCGCGGACTGCCGCCGCCGCCGCTCGATACGGCCCCGAGCCGCGCAGTCTGCGCTAGTGCACCACCCCGGTGTGCGCCTTCCACCCCATGCCCATGGCAGCGAGCTGCGAGGCTATGGTGGTGGACTCGCTCGAGCCGCCACTCTGGGATCACCCACAGTCGGTCGGCGGTGGGCAACCCCCCTGGAACGCCACTCACATGGTGCACCACCCTAATGGAAAATGGGGTGACCTAAATTACATTTTCTCCGTCCCTATTAAGGAAACGACGCCCTTGCATGGAAAGACATTGTGACGGCCAATTTCTCAATCGTGACTTTTCGGAACACCAGTTATTTGTCATATAGTTAGTTCTTCATGCAATGTGTCCCACACTTCACAAACACAGTAGAATTTCCAGAAATAGTAATGGTAGGGGTGACACACTAAGAGCAGAAACAGTCCGTTCTCACCCAGTAGTAGAAACGGAATCAAAAAAATTAATATCACTGTAGCCGCAACAGAAGAAGCGGTCAACATACCTTAAGCAAAGAGTAGGTAATACGAGTATAATGTAGAGTATTTGAACTAATTGAGGAGTGCTGAGTAAAAATGAATTAAGTGCCAAAAACAAATTTGATGATATCTACAAGAACGGATATTTTTTAAAGAAGCTTGAGGCAGACTAAATTTTTCAGATTTGTTTACGTATTGTCTCAACACATAATCAACAACCGCTTTGTTTATATTATTAAATAACTTTTAAAATATTTTTATCTAAATGAAGATAATTTTTTTAAAATGGCTGTCTGAGAAACCAATGCATTCTAAAATATGAAGTCAAGTGGCAACCCTAAAATAAGCTAGTGTGTCTGATTAAGTAGTAATATTTATTGTAAACAAGTATGCCCTGCACCCCACAGTAATTGAAAATCTAGGTGTTGCCATAACTAACAACAAAGGGAAGATTATTCACTAATAGTTATAAGTGTAGGGTGGAAACACCATTTCTGGCCACTTTAAGATTTGTGTTTGTTCGATTTCTTAAAATTTGAATAACACAAAATTGTTGAGAAAATTCCAGTTAAATTAAGAGTTGATTAATTTAAAAAATGCAAAATTGCATACCCAGTTACAATAAAATTTAAATTCAATATATACGCATTTCCTCGTTGTGCGCACACCTTTTTCCTAATAGGGCCATCTGATTAACTAAATTTACTACATAACCGTTTAGTGAAAAATTATAACCCAAAAAAACATTGTAGAACGTTCCGTTGCTGGAAACTGCACTCATTTTTGCCACTAATTGATACGATGTAACTTTGGTATGAAGTAAATTTCTTTCACTTTGATGTTTAATTTAATTTTTTAATTTAATTTAATTTATTTAATACCCAACAGAAAAATTCAAATTATAGGACAATGCGCAAGTACAGTAATCTATACATATATAAAGGAAAGTCACAACCCTGACTAATCAACGCAGAGCCGAAACCACTGGTACTAGAAACTTGAAATTTGGGTGGAAGGGTCAATTTGTTACGTAAGGTAGTGCTAAGAAGGGATTTTTTTAAATTCGACCCCTAAGGGGGTGAAAAGGGATAAAATGTGTTTTCCCTAATTCCTCAATATCTCTTACACCCGATAAGATATCGATTTGGTGTTTACTTGCAAAGATTGCCAATGCAAATACCTAGAAATGTATTTCAGGATTTTGCCTTAATCAGCCCCTAAAGGTGCAAATCTGGATTGGGGGTGAATTAAAGAACCCTTCGTATCTCCTATGTTTATTGAGTTAGAACATTCTTTTTTGGCATATAGATGTATTTTTAAAATATTCAGAAAGGGGTTTAAGGGAATTTCAAAAATTTAACCCTAAAGGGGTAAAAGGAGAAAAGTCTGAAAAGGGGTAGGGGGGTTAAAATTATTAATTTTTTTTGCTGTGAGTTCCATTTCACAATAAAATGGGTTAAAAGCGATATTTTAAATTCCGCCCCTATGGGGGTGAAAAAAAGTTAAATGTGTTTTCACGAGTTCCTCAATATCTTTTAGACCCGACGAGATAGCGACTTGGTGTTTACTTGCAAATATTATCAATGCAAATACCTAGAAACGTATTTCAGGATTTTGCCCTAATCAACCCCTAAAGGTGCAAATCTGGATTGGGGGTGAATTAAAGAACCCTTCGTATCTCTTATGTTTATTGAGTTAGAACATTCTTTTTTGACATATAGATGTATTTTTAAAATATTTAGAAAGGGGTTTAAGGGACTTTCAAAATTTTAACCCTAAAGGGGTAAAAGGAGCAAAAACTGAAAAGGGGCAGGGGGGTTAAAATTATTAATGTTTTTTGCTGTGAGTTCCATTTCACAGTAAAATGGTTTCAAAGCGATTTTTTTAAATTCCGCCCCTACGGTGGTGAAAAGGGGTAGAATGTGTTTTCACGAGTTCCTCAATATCTTTTAGACCCGACGAGATAGCGACTTGGTGTTTACTTGCAAATATTATCAATGCAAATACCTAGAAACGTATTTTACAGTTTTCTCCTAATCAACCCCTAAAGGTGCAAATCTGGATTGGCAGTGAATTAAAGAACCCTTCGTATCTCCAATGTTTATTGAGTTAGGACATTCTTTTTGGCATATACGAATTTCTCAATATTTCATAAGGCCCTATAATGTAACAATTTGGTTTTACGTAGAAAGGTTACCTATACAAGTTCCTGAAAACGTAATTCAGGATTGTGCACAGATCAACTCCTAATGGTGAGAATTTGGTTTCAGGGGTAAATTATGGAACCTTTCGTATTTCCTGTGCTTGCTGATGATCATAGTTTTTGGGCATATGTGTGTTTTTTTAATCTTTAAAAAGTGGTTTAAAGTTTTTATTCTAAATTTCATTGTGAAAGGAGTAAAAATCGGGTAAAAGTAAAAAAAAGTTAAAAAAGAGGTTAAAGTTATTGATGTTTTTTCGTGTGTCCAGTTTAGAATAAAATAGAAGGATTTCCGAAATTCCATCTCTAAGCGGTGGAAACTGGTATGTTGCTACAATTTATGAATACAACATTTAATAAGTACATTTATTATTTTTATTCTCATTGTTATACTAAACCTATAGCTTTATCAAGCTATATTAGGAGAACGACAATTACATACACATTTCCAGGGCATACGTGAAGTATAAAAGGGTTATGGAGAACTTTTTTTGGAAGAGCATTGTTTCCTTTTTACCTACAATATTGTTTTGCAGCGTTTGTTTGTTTAGCGTATTGAGTGAGAGAGGAGGGGAGCATTCTAGAATTCGTTTAAGATTTAGAAGAAAAAACATTTTTAGTCCGTACGAAGAACGGGTATCTTGCTAGTATAATATTAAATCTATACATATATACACCTGACTAATCAACGCAGAGCCGAAACCACTAGCACTAAAAACTTGAAATTTGGGTGGAAGATTCAATTTGTTACATATGGTAGTACTAAGAAGGGATTTTTTGAAATTCCACCCCTAAGGGGGTGAAAAGGGGTAAAATGTGTTTTCACGAATTCCTCAATATCTCTTACACCAGATAAGATATCGATTTGGTGTTTGCTTGCAAAGATTATTAATGCAAATACCTAGAAACATATTTTAGGATTTTGCCTTAATCAACCTCTAAAGGTGCAAATCTGGATTGGGGGTGAATTAAAGAACCCTTCGTACCTCCTATGTTTATTGAGTTAGAACATTCTTTTTTGGCATATAGATGTATTTTTAAAATATTTGGAAAGGGCTGTAACGGAATTTGAAAATGTTAACCCTAAGGGGGTGAAAAGGGGTAAACTGTGTTTTCACGAATTCCTGAACATCTCTTAGACCCAATAAGATAGCGACTTGGTGTTTGCTTGCATAGGTGTTCAATAGAAGTAAAGTATCTAAAAACATGTTTCAGGATTTTGCCCTAATCGACCCCTAAAGGTGCAAATCTGAATTCGGGGTGAATTAAAGAACCCTTTGTAACTCCTAGGTTTATTGAGTTAGAACATTCCTTTTTTTTTGGCATATAGATGTGCCTATTCTTAAAATATTTAGAAAATGGTTTAAGGGATTTTACAATTTTACCCCTAAAGGGTGAAAAGGGGTAAACTGTATTTTCCTCAATATCTCTTAGACCCGATAATATATCGACTTGGTGTTTGATTGCATAGTTATCCAATACAAATGCCGAAAAACGCATTTCAGGATTTTGCCCTAATCAACCTCTAAAAGTGCAAATCTGGATTAGGGGTGAATTAAAGAACCCTTCGTATCTCCTATGTTTATTGAGCTAGAGCATTCTGTGTTTGGCATATAAATGTATTCTTAAATTATTTAGAAAGTGGTTTAAGGGATTTTAGAATGTTACCCTAAGAGGGTGAAAAGCGGTAAACTGTGTTTTCACAAATTCCTCAATATCTCTTAACCCGATAAGATATCGACTTTGTTTTTTGCATGCATAGGTATCCAATACAAAAGTCTAAAAACACGTTCAGGATTTTCCCAAATCAACCCCTAAAGGTGTAAATCTGGATTCGGGGTGAATTAAAAAACCCTTCATATCTCCTATCTTTATTGAGCTAGAACATTGTTTTTATGCCTACAGATCTATTCTTAAAATATTTAGAAAGGGGTTTAAGGGATTTTAATGTTGCCCCTAAAGCCGTAAAAAGGGAAAACTTAAAAAGGGGTAGGGTGTTAATTTTTATTATTTTTTTTTCGCTGTGGGTTTATTTCAGATTAATATAGGCTGAAGAATTTTCAAAATTCCACCCCTAAGGGGTGGAAATGGGTATCTTGCTATACTTTATGAATACAACATTCAGTTTAATTTTATCTCATTGTTATACTAAAACTATAGTATTATCAATATATACAAAAAGAACGACATTACGTAACATTTTCAGCATAAAAGAGTTGTGGAGGCATTTTTTCGGAAGAATTTTGTTCCCTTTTTTCCTACAATATTGTTTTTGCGTATTGAGTGAAGGGGAGAGGGGCGCCCTAGAATTCATTTGAGTTGAGAAGAAAAAACATTTGTTGTCCGTACGATGAACGGGCATCTTGCTAGTAACATATAAAATATACATACATAATAACTAACTACATGGAAAAGGCGACATATAGAATACTATATACTGTTACGGTACAGTAAGAGCAGTTTTGGCTGAAGATTAAATGTAAAAATAGAATTTGGGAGATCAATACAATTAATTTAGAAAATACTAAAATGAAATTGGCTGTTTGAATGAAGTTCATTAAAAGAATTCGAATTTGAGGCAAATTAAGATGAAAGGGATAACATTTGAGTATTCTGTAGGGGTTTTGAAAATTATAAAGTAAATACATGCTCATATCATACATGACAAATGTAATTTCTATTAAAATAATATGGTGAAGTAGGTAAGACTCAAATAAATTTAATTTATAGACGGCAGGAATAATTACACATAGTAGTTAAGCAGATTTTGTTACGATATTAGAATAACAACTCATAAAAATTTAATGTTACCTTTTGATATAATTTTTCGGTCTAAATAAAAACAGAAATTACCCTATTTTTTAATATGTTAGTGTGTGAAAACATTTAAAAAGGGTTTAAACAAAATCTACGAGGTGAAAATTAAGAGAAATATAAAGAAGATTATTATTAATGAAGTAACAGTTATTGAAGAGAATTGGAAGGTCGTAAAACTAGATAGAAGAAAGCAGAAGAAGCAAGAAGAAAATATGATTTGAATGGAATTCGTTTATTTTGAATAATACAATTGGTAAGAAGTTACATTGGTTTGAGAATTGTCAAGTGCTAGATTCGAGCTATTCTGTTTGGAGCTAAGGAAGAAGGATATTAATTGGGGATCATCTGTGATAACAAACTTGCCGTGAAGCTGTCAGATGGAGTGAATCTCTGGAAGGTAGCAGTGACACTAGTGAAGTGGAATGGGGTCTTTCCTGCTACCAGCCAAGAGTTTGACAAGTTGACAGTTGTTGTCAGTAAGCAGTGCATCACAGTAGGACTAAATAGGGATCCGGGCTGTTGACATCAGGAGGAGTGCTGTCTTGGAGGTGATATTGGAACAGAAAGAGTGAAAGCAGTTCAAGGTGGGTTGTAGTTTTGTCCTATCGACGCTATAGTAAATAAAAGACAATTTAAAAAGTCCAATTATCTATAATCAAGTACTTACCGTATAATATTGAGTAAATAAGATATAAATAGAATGAACATTTGTCATATTTGATTGAGATTATTAATAGAACATTGCTTGACGTAAAAGGTGACAGTTAATGTCATTACACAATAAGTCATTGTTAAAATAAAATATAATTAACAAGCAACTAGATAATCGAACCACCCTGAAAGAGTCTCAAGGCGCTATCAATTTTAATAATTAAATAATTTTGATATACAAAGATATAATTCAATTTATAAATAAGAGCAGGCAGCATAATACATATAACATATAAACAAATAGTACATAAAGAGCGTAAGCACGCGCTAATATTAATGCATATTAATTGTTCATGATTGATTGACTTAAACATGTTTTTAAGACCCTAGAGTACAGCAATTTATATCGCAGCTATTTGAAATTTTATTAAAATTCGAAACCATTACATATAAAGGAGACTTAACAAGTAAATTAGTTCGAGCCGTAGGAACATGAAAAGTTATTGCATTACGGATTCAAGAACGAGGTACATGGAAATCAATCATAGCTAGCAGTGAAGCACTATCGATTTTATTATGAAGCAGGTTACATAACAATGTAACACTTATAAATAATTATTATTCTGTTTTCTAACGAAAGAATGTTAAATCTGGATAGTAATAATAACTGATCTATACCAATTGCTGGATAGAAACCATCAATCTTGAAAGATACAAATTTAAAAAAATTTTTGCACCATTTCCAAACATTCTTTATAACAATCATAATATTGATACTATACCAGTGCTCCATATTCTAACTTCGACCGAACAAATGCAAAAAACAACGTTTTAAGTGCTAAAAGATTAGAGAATGACCTACAGTTTCTAATAATGAATCCTAACAATTTCATCGCAGATCTGCGTATAGCATCAATATGGTGAGAGAAAGTAAGTTTGTGATCAAAAATTATACCCAGATCAGTGACTAATATACAACGATCGAATGAAAGAGTGTTAGAAGTATACGCATAAACTAATGGATGCAATTTGGGTATAAGTGACTACTCTACACTTAGAAACATTGAGGTGTAAACTGTTGGTAACACACCACTCATGAACTTGGTCAATTGGCGCTTGAAGCAAATCGCAATCTTCTAACATATCAATAACAGAAAATATCTTTAGAGCATCAGCAAATAATAATTTTTGACATGATATAGTCTCAGCTAAGTCATTGACAAATAGTAGAAATAAAAGTGGCCCCAAGTTAGACCCTTGAGGTACACCTGATGTTACTACAAAAGACTCGCAATTAAGGTATGATCTGAAAAATAATAGAAGCGAATCACTAAAGTCAAAGCTATGCAGTTTATCCGTAATAATTGTGTGATCAATCCTATCGAGGGCCCTTGAGAAGTGAATTGCGTGAACTGAGCTAAATTAGTTACAGTAGACCGATTTGTCATGAAAGCATGCTGATATGGAGAAATATAGCTTCTTACAAGAGGATAGATTCGGGCGTGTAATGTAATTTCGAAAACCTTAGAAAAGTTGGATAAGATACTAATGGGCCTATAGTTCGTAACTAAACTGGGATCAGCTGATTTGAGTACTGGACAAATACGGGCAGTTTTCCATTTGCCCGGAAACGTAGATGTTTGAAGAGCCAAATTGAAAATAATAACTAGTGGTTTTACTAGTCCTCCGGAGCAATCTTTGACAAGAAAACTAGAAATTTGATGTGGGCCGGACGTCATGTTATTTTTAAGTTTATGTATTGATGACTGGACTTCGTCTTCCGTAATAGTAGCAATATTGATTATTGGCATGTTGTTAACAGGTTTATCATAAGAATCAATAATATCAGACTGGGCTTGTTAAACACTACTAAAACACTCCCTAAAAGCAGCAACAAGGGATTCAGGCGATTCAAAAGAAGAATTGTCATTGCGCATTCTTCCTGGTATTCGAGTACCGCCCTTTTTTGTTTGGATATAGGACCAAAATTTTTTGGAGTCAGTAGGAATAGATTGTTCAGTATTACGAAGATAAGTACTGTAGGCTTCATGGATTTGCATTTTAACTAAGTACCGCAAGCGGCAGAAATCTTGACGAATATTTTCGTTTTTGGTTCTCTTATATTTCTTATAGTAATAGTTTTTAAGTTTAATATTCCTAATTATTTCAGAACAGAACCAAGCTGGATACGAATGTTTTTTTATTACAGCGCAACGGTACAAATAAGTCAAATACTGAATATATAATATTGTAGAAAGCATCACACACTAAGTTGACATCTGTGTAATTACTCGAACATGTCCAATCGATATTAAGAAATGCATTATACAGATAAATAAAGTTAGGTTTTTTAAAATTATAGGTTTTGGTACTAGCATTCTTAGGAAAAATTGTTTCAGAATTGAATTGCAGCTGAAAATTTATATTCCGCAACTAAAGGAGTATTATCACGAAGAACGTCGTTACTAGTGTTTCAGAAAATAAGATCAAGAAGTCTACCCTGATGGTTAGGGACTATGTTGCATTGTTGCAGATTTAGAAAATCCTTTAGATTATACATTAAGTTACACTTGCTGTTCATGATAACAGAACTATTGAAGGCAGGTACATTAAAATCACCTAATATCAAGACATTTTCATTACAACAATCCATTTCTTCAAAGTATTCAATCAACTCACGAAAATGCGTGAGTGTAGTGCTAGGTGGAATATAAACAACAAATACATAAAAAATAGTAAAATTGACGTCAATAGAAGGTACATCATTAGTTAATTCAGAGACATTAATAGATTCGACATTATTGTGATCTTTTACTGCAAGCAAGGCACCATCTCCCCACTGTTTATTGGTGCTGTATTGACGATGACACCTGTACACATTATATCAATCGGGAAAATATTCGCTACTTGAAATTTCAGCCGTAAGAGCAGTTTCCACTAAACACACTAAGTCAAATTCACACTCGCTAACTGAAGGGAAAAACTGTTGCACTTGCGAACGCAGACCACGCACATTTTGGAAGTAGCAGGAAATATCCGATTTTCTGTTGGGCAATCCTAGTTTAAAGATTTTGAGTATTCCACGGATGTATTTAATTTTAATGTTGGCTTCGCCCGATTTTAATCGATCATCTAATTGCTTCTTAATTTTATGATAGTATTCCACCTGCTTTGGTGTCCTATCCAGGGATATCGATATGTTTTTATACACATGACTTTCTTTAAGTTTTTTAGCGTTATGAATAATATCATGTACAGATTGTTCTTTATCGAAAGTAACTTTTATGGGGCGAGGATGCTGTTTGGTGAGGTCCAGCTTTCCCAAGCGAATAATTTTGGGTTGAGTTTCAAAGAATTTGGGAACAAGATTAATGAAAATATCAGACACAGTTTGTTTGTCGTTGCTATCTTCTTTGAGACCATAAATTATTACATTCAGTTTTTGCAGTTGACGCTCATTAACTTCACTAATAATCTCCTCAAAGCAATCGTTATCGATTTGTTTGTAGTTGCAGTCTTCAGTTGAATGCAGTTTAGATTTAACTTCCCCTAGCTCCTGTTTAAGGCTAATAATAGCAGCTTTAAGATCATTTAAGGTACTGCCTAAATCAGCACATCCATTACAATTCCAGGATAATCCCTTTTTTTTTGATTTTGTAATTCTTACTTCAGATAGATCCACACAGGAGTATTTGTATCCCTTTTTACAGACACAGCAGATTACAAGTTTATGTTCATCCACTGCTGTTCCACAACATGTACATGTAATATCAGGCATGTTGATGGTGATAGCGTGAAAAGAAATATATTCAGGGCCACACGCTGTTTAATACGAGCAAGGCGGGTTTATTATTAAGTTATTAAATTTAAAGGAAACTAATTTTGGTTTTCCTTTATTTTACACGAAAATCCAATTCAGTAGTACATAATAGTTATTTATGTACCAAGGGCATTATGAAGACGTTTATACCCTTCGAGGGCGACAAGTTTACAAGTCTGAGGGTCTCTGGTCCGAGGGTTTATAAGTTTTATTTTCCACTTTGAAGACGCAAATAACTTGAAAAGCTTGAAGAGCAGACCGTGACGCCCAAGGCTGTAAAGTGCGGGCGTAATGATAACGTCGGTTTATTATAACTTCTCAGAGGGGCGTTATGGACCGCTTGACATACCTCGTATCACACATATAAACAACAAATAGTAGATCAGTGGAAAACAAAAGTAATTATAGCCCAGGCATAACAAACAAATTTTAAGGTAAACCTAAAAAAATTATTTAGGCCTGATTTTTTGGCACAAATGTTCCTTAGTACCCTAGGAGCAACCCCTCAATAGTCCTCGCCTCTGGGATGCCGTCGTCATAGTTTTGGAGCAAGAAATGGCCAAGAAACAAGTAATGGTAGACACTTTTAAAGCAAACCTGAAACAAATAATATACTACTCACTTTCGGTACAAATGTTCCTTACTACCCTAAGAGCAACCTCTTTAAAATCCCTGTCTCTGGGGAGTCGGCGATATAGTTTTTTTGAGCAAGAAATGCCTTAGAGGTACAAATGTTCTTCAATATCCTAGAAGTAAGCGACTTTTAAAAGGTCGCTCCTAAGGTACTAAGAGGCAGGTGTACCAAAAATCGGCACTATATTGAGATGGAAGGTCCCTTTAATTTAATGTTTATTTTTGTAATATTAATTTAGTAAGGGTATAGTCGTGTTATCAAATCTCAGGTTGATTAAAAGCTACTTATAAATTGATAGCTAAAATAAATAGTTGTATGCCCTTTATAATATCTTATTTATCTGCAACTAATCAAATAAAAATGCTAGCTCAAATTTCGGTAAAGCAGGACTCTCACTCGGTTAGGTCCACCCTGAATGCATTATTTATTGAAATTCGTTAAGTACGGATCTGTCCTCCGCTATTAGCTCAAACGCGCATAATTGAAAACTCTGAAATTAGCTCAAGTGTTAACCAAGATGGATGACTTTTACAAAATTGCGTTTAATTGAATGATAAATATTGTGAAATCGGTCAACGTGTTATCGGTAATTGTTTGAATTAGACTGTTTTCCCAGCATTAATTTGTCTTCTGTTTCATAGCGTGCAGGTACGCTATTTCAATTGTTTTTATAGCGTCGGTTTTGAAAAAACATAACCTCAACTTTGATTACTGCAATTTCCGGATTTCTGGCTGTTAATGGATGTTCAATATGCCTGGAATCGGCTTCCTCAGGTCGTACGCTTGCTTTATGGTAAGTTTCAGGCTCCTAGCGCCAATATTTCCGTGTAAAAACTAACCTGCGATTTCTGCAGTCAACGGCAACCTCCTCGGGTGATGTCAAGTAGCCTGATCTTCTTCTGGGGGTGCCGGGATTGACGTGCCAGACTCCTATTCACTGGAGGGACGTGCAGCAGTTGAAACCCCTGGGTCTGAAACCTCTTTCTTGGCTGCAGATCAGGAACGGAGGCTGGAATAAATATGTCGAAGCTCTCGGAGGCCGCAACGATGAGAATTATTTTTATGTGATGGAAATTAAAACCCACACTTCCACTTATAGCCTGGTAATTTGTCTACACAATGGTGTATTTTATTTTAATAAATTTAAATGGCTTCTATCTTAAAACTCAATTTATTTGGAGACACAAAAACTGGCTGCCATTACATTAATTTATTCATTTGTCAACCATTATTAATTTGTTATAAACAAAAGCTAGTTAAATTCAAATAAGTTGCGGATATTAACATGGTTCAAAACATTAACTTTTTACAATAATTTTACTTAAAATTATGTTTTTGTACACTAATACTATATCTAAAATAATTATTTACATTTATATTAATTTAGCGTGTCTATTTTTCACTGCACGTCTTTTTAATTAGCGTTTTAAAAGTTCACATGTCACTGCACTGATCAAAGTATTTAATTCGCGCATTTCCTGCATATTCTTCCATTTGAAATTCACTGTTTACTTTTCGTTCATAATTTTAAATTCATATGTGTTTTCTTTTCTGCAAATCCTATAATCCTTGCCTTTTGATTCTTGCGGTTTCTTTCAAACGCTTTAATGCTTTCCTTCTTATCTGCCCGTTGCATGTTCTTTTGCTTATCCATTCTCCAATTACCTTTCTTATAAAACCTTGACTGGATTTCACTATTAAAATATGCCTGATTTCTACGCTTCATTTCCTTGTGTTTTGCAATCCATCTTGTCATTATTAAATTTCATTCGGCTTGGCCTTTACATCTAGCAGAAACCTAATTAACTAACTGAACTTACATCCAATTTGGATTCCTGTGCGAATGAGCTTTGCTTACTGCGTTCATTAATTAATTTTTCTGCAATTACTGGCATCTCATTACAACTGTATTCATTCTGGCAAATTCAAATTTTAGCTTTGCAGTTATATAAGATATCTCACTCTGAGCTTTCATGTAATGTCCATTAATTTGGCAATGCTAACAGAGTTGATCTATAGGGCTTAAAACCATAGCAATATATCACTTGGTTCAGGTTTTCTTTGAAATTTTGCTGGTATGTATTAATGGGATCTTGATCTTGTTTAAATAGTTGCTTCTAAGGAACATTTGTGCCAAAAATCAGTACTACATTATTGTTTAAGGTTGCTTTAAAATTTTCTTAATATTACTGGACTCTTGCTTCCTTTTGCTCCAAAAAAAGAGAGACGGCGGCACCCTGGAGGTCGGAAACTTTAAAGGATTGCTTCTAGGGTAGTAAGGAACATTTGTTCCAAAAATTAGCACTATATTATTTGTTTGAGATTTTACTAAAACAAAAATTAGTATTACTGTGCCCTTGGCCCTTTCTTGCTTCAAAAAGCTATGACGCCGTCGCGTCGCGAGGAATTTTAAGGTTGCTCCTAGGGTACTAATAAATATGTGTCTAGAATCAGCAATATACGAGTATTATTTCTTTGAGATCTATGCGGGGACATTTAAAGGGTTGCTCCTAAGGTACTAAAAAATCTGGTGTGATACACGCACACAACTTCCTTCTACAGTGATCTTATAATTAGCCAAAAATTTTTAAGCATTTTGTAAATGTTTTACAAATTCTACAGAAACCGTACAAAATAGCACAAGACAAACTTTCTCTAAAATCTAAAGCTGAATTCAAAAATATAATAATATACCGGGTGTTCTATTTAAAACAGGAGTTAATAAAAAGAAATAGGAAAAAAACAAAAGAAACCTATTTTAGAGGTATTTAACTGGAAAATCACCTATCTCACATCAATACACATTAAAAATGTAATAAATGTGTAAAGTTTGAAAAAATCGTTAGAGCCGTTTTTGAAAAAAATTTAAAAACTGAAAAATTACAAGAGTAAACGCCATACTTCCGGTTATGCGATTTTCTTCAACAGCTTGCTGTCGCATGTAGATAGTAGATACAAAACTTATATATGAAGTTTCAACGCCATACCTCTGGCGGTGGGCCGCCCGCCAGTTGACAGATATGGGGATTGAACCCCGTACCGTGGCACATCAGCCTGAGCGGCCACGCTGGCAATGGAATAAAACAAAGAATTTGCAAGGACCTGGTTTTCTAATGTATGTATCTTCTTGAGGTTAGTTTTGTGAGTAGTGTGCCAAACAACGCAGACGTATATTATTATTTGTCGTATGACGCCTTGATATAGCATTTTAGAGCATTCCATTTTGTAATGCGATTTTTTATTTAAAATAGGATATACGATGGCAATTATTACGTAAAATTCTTGCAGGTTTTTGTTAACGTGTAAACTCGAACTTCCAAGGTATTTGACGGCTCTATCAGTTGGGTTGCACGATATTGGTTAATCATTTATGATTATAGGGTCCGGGCTCGTTGGCCTGTGAAGAGTAAACATCTTGACTCCACCCTTGTTCATATTAATTTTGAACAACGCTAGGAGAACATTTAAAGATTTTTGAAACATTTCAGTTGCGGTTTCTATATCTGAGTGTTGTGTGAAGACTGCAGTATCGTCTGCATACATTGCAGTAGTGCTGGCTTCTGTAGTATGTATGTCGTGCATAAAGATGTTGAATAGTACAGGTCCTAACACAGACCCTTGAGGAACTCCAGCAGCGATAAGTTGTAATTCTGACTGTGTTCAGTTAATTTTAACTTTCAATGTCTGATTCTTCGGGAAAGAATGCACTAATTTGGTTAAATATGCCGGAAAGCCTAGTCGCCTCATTTTATAAAATAAGCCTTTCCGTCACACTGTCGAAAGCTTGGGCTACAAGGCAAAAAGCAGCCGGGGCGTGTTTTTTATTTTCAACTCTTTTATAATTTCAGATACCCTTAGCAGTTGGTGTGTCGTCAAATGCAATGGTCTGAATCCGAACTGGAAGTGTGGTGGATCACTTCATCATCTATGAAGTCTTTTAGTTTTACTAATATGACTTTTTCTAGCACTATGCAGATTGCCTATAGCTATTTGGATAGATTCTTTTCTTACTAGGTTTCAAGAATATCATTATTTCGGCTGTTTTTCAAGAAATTGGAAAGTAACCAATACTCATCCAGATATTAAAGATAGTTGCTAGATACGTCAGCACTTTTGGTTTCAGACTTTTGAGCAGGACGTTTGGGATTTTATCATAACCCGGTGCTTTCTTATTTGGCAATGTTCTGATGATTTCCTTTACTTCCAACGGTGTGGTTGCACGAATAACGTTCCTATATATTGAAGATGTCTGTGTAGCTCCTAGAGTTTCAATATTATTCGTGCATTGGATATTATCAGGAGTAAAGATATTTTGCAAATGTTCTGCAATTAGTTCACATTTTTTCTCTATCTGTGTAGTAGGCGATGTTATTATAATGGGTGATTATAAATGCTTTTCCATCAAGTTGCCTTTGAAATATTTGTTGTATGAATAATATGTTGGTGGCACTGTAAGTCTATGTCAAATTCGAGGTTAGCAGGTTAGGTTTTGCGTCAGTTTGTGTCACCCGGTGTTTGGAATTTAGCTTTAGTCATATTAGTTTAGTTTATTTCGATAATAGTTTTTAATACAAGTAAATAGCTGTACATAAATTTAATGTAGTTTACAATTCTACCTAGCGGTAAGTTTACCCACTATTGGTTGAATGTCGAGTTATGGGGCTTGCTGTCCCCTCTCCTGCCACCCCTAAGTGTTGGGTCGGTGGCCCACATGGAAAAGGGAGATGAACTTAAGACGAGTTGGCGAACCGTCGGTCAACTGATCCCGTTTTTTGTTATTTTGTGTAATCGCTCGTGTTTATCGTTTTGTGCTCCTGGAGTCACGGGTCAATCGACGTGAGACCCCACATGTGAGCCCTCCTGCCCCACAAGGTAAGTCCCTATACGAACTTCTACTTTGCGTGGGTATTATCGAGTCTTACACTCTCCGTTTAGGTAGAATTAATTTAGTTATTAATTGAGAGTTCCGTGTGAGACGTGCTCGTATACGGACGTGATTTGGTTAATTTCCGATAATAAACCACGCCGCGCGGCCAGTGTCTTTATGTTCATTAATACTTTTGTTCGTTACTTCCAAAATACCGACTTATAATATTAAGTGATAGTACCGTTTTCCATTCGCCGCAATCTCACGATTGCGGCGGTCCTTGGCTGCTCCGGCCGATAACCGACAACCTGCCGTCACCTCCTGGTAAAAACTTTTAATATCTGTTCAAAAACAAACAAATATTTAAATATGTGTGAACCACTGAAGTGTGTGTTGAAACCACCAAATATTATATACAGAGGAGATAAAGTTAACCCTAGTTCAACTGCAATGGAATGTGAAACCTCTACGAACCATGAAGTAAATAAAAACAAGCGATCACTACCCTCGCCAGAGGACGATGATTTTAACAAACGCTACCTATTTAATCATGAGACTCTAATCTCTCAAAATCAATTTCACGCACTGCAATCAAAAGAGCAAAACCCTTCTCCATCGCAAAATCCAAACGACACAGTCATTAAACCCAAAATCCCCCCTATATTTCTCCCTAATGGAAAAAATTATCAGAACATCATTAAGGACATAAAATCAACAATCACAGCAGATTTTACCACCACCTTTAAAGGCAAGGAGCTTAGAATCAACTTAGCGAGTGCGGAGGATTACCGAAAACTAACAAAACCTTATAATGATCACAAAGTAAACTATTACACATATCAGAACCCCGAAAATAGCAACTTATCAGTAATTATACGCAATGTTCCTATCTCCATAACGGAACAAGAAATTTCATCTGAACTGATTGCCTTGAAATATCCTGTCGTTAAAACTACCCGACTATTAAATCATAACAAAATCCCGATGCCAATACTTGCAGTCGAACTACGCAAAGACGAGAAGGCAAATGATATCTTCAATCTGACTAGATTACTATATTGCGTAATATCAGTCGAACCCCGACGTAAAAGCAGTGACACCCCACAGTGCACTAACTGTCAACGTATAGGGCACACCGAAAATTATTGTCATCTACCTCCACGATGTGTTAAATGCACACAACACCATCACTATTCACAGTGCACAATCAACAAAGATGTCAATAAACCTGCATGTGTCAACTGTGGAGGTGAACATACTGCAAACTACAGGGGTTGCCCCTATATAAAACGGTTTAACAATAAACCAACGTATCCCACCATAAGACCCTCTAATCCTAATGCCTCAATCACTGGTAAAATTACATCCAATGCAACATACTCAGCACAACTGCAAAAAAACCTCTCCACTTCGATCCCCATTACAGCTTCTCCTAACAACAGCATCCCAACTACTTCTGGCTATAATACCTCAAATATTCTCCAATCTATCCTAGAAATACTCACTCCTTATCTTGATCAGATCAAAAATTTTATAATATCCTTACTGCCTATGTTATTTCAAAATGGCACAAAATAACCAGCATCCTATAAACAAGTTAACCTTCCTAAATTGGAATGCCAACGGATTAAAACAACAAAGAGCTACTTTTATTTCATTCCTGGCCAGACATGCAATAGATATAACATGCGTCACAGAAACACATCTAATACAAAACCAAAAGTTTACAATACCCGGTTACCACATTTTCAGAAAAGACCGAGAAAACGAAATAGGATGGGGAGGATCCGCAATAATAATAAAACGCAGCCTGATTGCAACTCCAATAGACCTCATAAACATTCACCAATTAGAAACTGTAGCGATCAGTCTCACTATGGAGAACAATACCACTCTCAAAGTAGTCTCTACTTACAAACCACCAAACAACAAACTGCTACAGGACGAACTTCAGCAAATTTTTAATAATCAACATCCCACACTGCTGGCTGGCGATTTAAACTGTAAGCATGAAAATTGGGGTTGCAGAAAAACCAACCCTAATGGAACGAAACTAGAAAACGTAACTTCTCAACTAGGAGTGCAAATATCAGCACCACCCGAATGCACATACTTTCCCTATAGACACAATCAGTTACCAGATATCCTTGATATTATCCTGCACAAAAACATACAGATGCCAATTAATCAGACAGTGTTAACCGAACTAGACTCAGACCACCTACCTGTCATATTTACGCTCAATTGCTCTCCCTATTATTACCCCTCTCCCCCAAGACTAATAAATGGTCCAGTAGATTGGGAAAAATTCCGAATCATAATGAACAATGAATTAAAATGTCCTTCTAACCTAGTAACTCCAAACGAAATTAACAATGCAGTGGAAAATTTTACAACCACTGCCACGCAGGCCGTACAAAAGGCTTCAAAAAACATTCGACCTCACCATCACTCTGAGAATCAAAATCCACCAGCACACATATTTCGACTTATACGAGAAAAACACAAGGTTCGCCGACACTGGCAGAACACGCGAGCACCAGAAGCCAAAGCCTATCTGAATAGACTCATCAGATTAGTGAGAACAGAATTGGATCAACTACGAATAACAACATATAACAATTACATAGAATCACTTACTCCAGGAGATCCAAATATGTGGAGAGCCACTAAACGGATACTTAAACAGCCAGAAATCATCCCAACTTTACGAATCCAAAGTCAAAGCTATCCTCAGGACAAAGACAAATGTGAAGTATTTGCAGAACTACTTGAACATACATTCTCTACCCCTCCAAACCTAACCAATACAACGCACTCTCAGCAAATAGCAAAATCATTAACAAATAATACTACGGCTGATTCTACACTCCTAGAACCAGTTACTTACATTAAAAGACTAAAATCCAAGAAAGCGCCTGGACTAGACATGTTACCAAACTTGCTTCTTAAAAATCTGCCGCAAAAATCCATCTGCTACCTAACAGCAGTATATAATGCTTGCCTACGAATTGGATACTTCCCTGATGAATGGAAACAAGCTGTGATAGTGATGATCCCAAAACCTGGCAAACCGCGCGATAACCCAGCTAATTATCGTCCAATCAGTTTACTTTCTTCCATATCTAAACTTCTCGAACGAGCAACACTAACCCGCCTAAACAATTTTCTAGCAGAAAACAACATACTACCACATTTTCAGTTTGGATTCAGAACATCACATTCAACGACACATCAACTATTACGGCTTACCGAAAAGATCGAAGAAGGATTCGAAAATAACAAGCACACGCTTGTAGCATTTCTTGACGTAGCCCAGGCGTTCGACCGTATCTGGATCAAAGGCCTTCTATACAAAATGATAACGTTGAACTTACCTCCCTACTTACTGAACATACTTCATTCCTAGACAACAGGACCTTTCAGGTACGAGTAAATTCATATACCTCCTCAACTCGCCAAATACAAGCAGGTGTACCACAAGGTTCTATATTAGGCCCTACCTTATTTAATATATTTATGTATGACATCCCTGCAACACCCGGAGCAGATCTATGTATGTGTGCTGACGACACGGCTATCCTTACGCAAACACACGATATTAACACAGCAGCAACAATACTTCAAGACAGTGTTAATCAAATTAATCAGTGGTTTAGTAAATGGTGTATAAAACTTAATGCTGATAAGTGTGAAACTAAAATTTTTACACTCCGTCGACCTATTGACCCGCCTAATATAGTTATAAATGGTAGCTCTATAGCATGGAACCCAAAAGATAGTGCCGCGAAATATCTTGGACTCTTTCTGGACAGAAGATTAACCTGGCGCTTACACATAAATAAAAAATTATCGCAATCATACGCAAGATTAGGCATGCTATACCCTATTATGAATAGAAAATCTTCACTAAAAATTGAATGCGGGACCCTGTATGTACACATCAATCATACGCCCTATCTTCACCTATGGATGCAGTGTCTGGGGCGCAACCTCCAAAACCAACCTGACCAAACTGCAAATTTTACAAAATAAAGTGCTACGCATTATCACCAACGCCGAATGGTACGTTAGAAACGTCCAGTTACACAGGGAAACGAACATTCCTAGTATACATAACTATATAACAACAGTGTCTAGATCATTTTATGCTAACATTGATCAGTGTGATGGTGCAGAGTACTATAATCTCGGTAAACGATCACTCCACACTAGACTTAAACGTAAAATGCCAATAGACCTCCTCACCAGCGACAGTGAGTAAAATTAAGTGCTAAAAATTGTTCACCAAGACTGCCTGAATAAACTATGTAAAAACTTGCAAAAACTTCTAAAGTGATCTAACATAATTAGTGCGTAGTGAAATAACGTTCAATTGTATAATAATACTCTCTGTCATGAATAGCACTTTGTGCTGACCTGACAATAATGTTGTTAAAAAAAAAAGTTATTAATTGCCCTGGAGACAGATACACCCAGTATTTGATAGGAGGTATAACATTTGGTTTACGGATCATTTGCTTAGTCACTTTTCATAAGTTGCTGGTTACACTTGGTATATATTGGTTGTACTGGCTAATTCGGTAATTATCTAATTCTCATTTCACTTGTTCTCTGAATGTCATTTTTTGGCAGTGGTCTATTATGATATGCTTTATCTGACTTTTTCGACTGTCTTAGGGTGTATATCCCACGACGTTTCGGGAGTTTTGATCTACTCCCGTCTTCAGGTGTTCCTGGTTAGTCCTGAGAAGGACTGATATTGTACCGCGCTGGTGGCCTAGTGGTAAGAGCGACAGACTAGTAATTACAGTGATCAGCGGTCCCTGGTTCAAACCCCGGGGAGGGGGGGTCACGAGATTACGCATAAAAACGTACAATATCAGTCCTTCTCACGACTAACCAGGAACACCTGAAGACGGGAGTAGATCAAAACTCTCGAAACGCCGTGTGATATACACCCTAAGGCAGTGGAAAAAGTCCGATAAAACATATCCCATTTCACTTCATGCAGATTATTTATATTTTTATTAGTCGATTGAGTGGATAATTGAGTGGCATGTACTATGGTGTCCGTTAGGTGTTTTACAGCGTTGTCCACTGTTTATGCAGTATAAGGTAGATTTTGTAGCTTAAGGTTAGCGTCGAAATGCTTCTTATATTAGTCAAAATAATTCGCTGATTAGTCTTGCAGGTCGTACAATGTTTTCAGGCTGTTTCTCCATGGTTATAACTAGGGTGCTTTGATGACAACTTGACGTGTTTGTTCTTTTCAAGGTACGGACAAACTATTGTTTCCTCTCACTCTAAATTACTTTAGAGTGAGAGGTGACAATGCTATGTCCGTACCCTGGTCGTTCCCTTCCCATTCTAAAGCACAACGATCTGTCCGTACCCTGGAAAGAACAAATATGTCAAATTGACATCAAGGCACGCTAGCTATTACTATTGGTAGGTGATCGAAGGTTAGCAATGAGTACCTGATGGTTTAATGTGTGATTTAATTTTTTTTTTGCAGTCCTATGCCAAGTATATTTTGTTTGTGACCGGATCTGTACGGGAAGAGAGTAGATTCTGAAAGAGCTGTGATATGTATATTGTGTACACTGCTGTTCAAGTCTTCTAAAAGAAGAGTGGGACGGTCGATATTAAAGTAGAAGGTGATATCTTCAGATACGAGTTGTTGGTTTAGAGATTGGTAGGCAGCAACAAGTCTGATTGTGTTGGGCTAATGCTTCCACTACTACTCGTTCTAGATTGATTAAGTTCTGCGTGAGTATTTGATATTCACGTAGTATATTGTTTTTAACCATTACCGCTCCACCAGATGCTGTTGGGGCTATTATATCATATCTGTGTATGCGATACTTAGGGATTGTAAACTTCTCATTTGTAGTTAAGCTAGTTTCTCCCATAAAAGCAACATAAATGCTGTGTCGAGAAAGTCAATAAAAAGTATACGCTGGGCTTTGGTGCCACAGGACTTCCAGTTAAGAAGTGTTAAGTGATTGAACTTTTTTTAAAATAATACGTGATAACTGTTTTTTGTTTGTTCTGTGATTGAGGGTATTATTTGAGTTGCGATGTTTGTGATAGTATTAGATAAATTAGGTTCTGCTGTCTGGCAAGCGGAGCGATTGTTGATTAAACAACATGTTCATTAAAAAGTCCATAAGGGGCGGCTGTGGAGATTCAAACGTATGATACTAATATTTCTTTAATTTTGCATGGGACCACAATTTTACATTTTGGACAACTGTCATTGATGACACTTTGATTTATTAAAAACATAAAACGCACTTTACCTGAAAAAACCTGTGGTTTTTATCTGCCGCTTCTGAGGGCTCATGAACACCAATCCAACATGTTAGTATTAAGATTTTCGACTAAGAATTTTACGAATACCATCGCCACATGTTTTTTCCGCCATTTTAGATACACCTTGTATAAAAATATAATCGCTTAATTTTTGTGTTCCTCTGGACAGTTGTCATTCCATATGCGCAGTTCCTTTCCTTCCACAGCTAAGCGCAAGCCAAAAATTTGCGCCTCTCAGTACTAGTACTGCCACTTGTCCTTTTTTTTCAAAATGTCATTGTGGTTTTTTAAACTCTAAAATGGCCTTTTGACAAGCTAAAATCTTGATTTTAAATTGTTTCTCAATTTAAATTATTGTTGCGTAGTTTCATTCTAACTTCAAATTCCTATCCATTTCTTTAAATACACTCTAATTGTCTACGTGTGCTAAACGCAGGGAAAAACTACAAACTTATCATAGTTGATAAGACCCGTAGGTACACCTTGGCTATTTTTAAATCGTTGCATGGAAAGAATATAGACAAAATGTATGGCTATATATAATTACTTGTTAAGTATAGGCAAGTGTTCAAGTCAGATTTAAAAACTGTTAAAAATGAATGAAGCTGCTGTACAGTTTCATCTGAAACTGAGATTTACATGGTTTTGTAATAATATCCTTGATGATTCCAAAACTTTTATTAAAAGAATAGGTTCGAATGAAACAACTGCACTTTACTTACACAGTATTACGACTGATTTCAAAAAGAATTTTGAAACCAAAGTAAAATTGAGATCCCACTTTGATGGAAGAAGGAGGAATAGAATAGGGTTCGAGTCTAATATAGATATTTTATCAAAGATCCATACATTATACAGAAACGTGGTACGACTTGTGAAAGTAGTTGGCATAATATTGTTGGAAGATTAAATCTCAAAGCCAAATGTCCATCATATTCAGATTTTCAATATGCTATTTCAAAAATAAACAATCCAAATTTGAAAATTGATATGAATCGGCTATTCACTGACGTATACCCTGTTAGGAATTCTAACTCTAACATGATAAACTTTAGACTATATTGAGAATGGACGTTAGTAATTAATATTATTCAATCATAGCTTAGTGTCTAACTCAAATGTAATTATGTATAAGGACGAAGTTAGCATCATACTTGTCCTGGGAAAAAACGTGCCGAACAGTGTCACAGGTTCTTCCAGAAAAAGGGCCGGACATGAATCGTAAATATTATTGCTTTTACGTGCCTCTTTGCGTGGGACCGCAACAATTTGCAGGTTTCCATAATTTAAATAGCTTTTACAAGTTTACCTGTAAAAGCGGTAATTTTGGTGAAGGCAGATCTTAACTGACCTCGGTAGCGGATAGATCGCTTCCGAAAAATTGTAAATAAACATATTTTAAGCTACTGAAGTCTTTAATTTCTCAAGTAGAACTCTAAATCAGTGTATCGCGAATTCGGATCGAACTGAAACCCCCAACGTTAGACGTATCGCAAAATTGTCAATTTGACATTCGGTATGAAACCTAAAAATATAAAGGGAAAACCGATAAATAGTGGATAAAAATACTCGCCTTTATGTGGTGCCTTATGTGCTTGCAACTGCCGGTACAATGCTCAACTTGCCCCGGATTCGGGATACAGAGTTGGAGCGCGCCTTTGGTGCTTGCGCAGCAACCATTGTGTGAGCTGTGTGTCTTGGTGGTGTGTTGACCTTGTTACTCTATCTCTTAGGTCTGTAGTTCTGAGTAGAGCACAGTTAAATTAGTACCCAACTGTGAATGATCTCACCGAGCCCGATTCCAATCGCCATGCCTACGGAAAAATTCCGACCCCCGCGGGTTTCGAACCGAGGACTTGCTTAATGCAAGCCTGGCGCTTATCCAACTGCGCCACGCGGCTTCTACGGGATGAAATTGCTGTCAAACAATGGCAATCTAACAAACTTATATTTTTCTAGTGTAAAACTAAGTCTGCGTTCAGAGCGCCATCTACTGCATTCTTATTTGAAATTTAGTATATTTTGAATACAAGAAAATATCATCAAAAAAGTTGTTCAGAATTCAAAATTATGGCATCATCAGAAATATCAAATAACTTTTATGAAACCATGATTATTAGAATTGCAAAAATGCTTCTACTAATAACACACGGTTTTATAAAAATAGGCCAATAAGTTTACATTCTGAACAACTGTTTCTTATAATATTTTTCTGTAATATAAACGGATAAGCTACTTTATCTTGATTTTTTGTAATAAACACGCAGTTGCTCCTTCTGCTTCTTGCTTAAAAAACTAGGACGCCTGCATACCAGAAACGGAGACTTTTCCAGGGTCACTGTACGGCACTAAGGAACATTTGTGCCAAAAATCGGACTACATTTTTTTTAGATTTTTCTTAGACTTGTCTAATATGCCTGGGTTAGTACTGAAGATATCTGAAAACTACCAAGAGCGTGAAAGTGAACAAGAAATTATAAATTTAAATACTAAACGTTTGTAAATAAAAAAAATAATTTAGGTAAAAGTGTGCTCCTTCATATTTATTGAGCATAAGTAGGACCTGAACGAATTTTGCTATTGTGAGCACCAAGTGGGGAAAGAAAGAAATCGCTGCTCCACAGAATTACTTGGTTCAGAAAAGATACTTACCAAGAATGTTATTTATGGGTTAGCAAAGAATAGCACGACTCTGCTCGAGACTGCTTGGTTCACTGAAAATTTAGATATAATGACAATGCTTCGAATGCGAACTATTTACCGTCTTGTTCTTATAACGTATGTCTCAAAAGTTTTCGAAAAATTATAAAATGTACCTACAGTAAATAACGTCCCATCCAGTCGCCGTTGGAAACAAATTGTATCAAATTGATTTTCGTTTAATAGAACATGTCAGTTTGTAATACACACAGTTATAAGGTTATGTTGTTGAAATAAGCAAAAAAATATGTAAAAGGCTTTACCCAGAACTTCCTCGTCGACATTGTGACACTAAATAATTTTTAAATGAAATTAAGTTAGGAGTAAAAAATATCTTCATGTTTCTAATAAATTAAATAAATTTTCAAATAAAAAAAATCAGTTACCGGAGGGATCTGAACCGCGGCGCTTGCGACTGCGAACAAATTCACTCACTAATTTTTACTACGCTATGGAGTCCTGTTTGTATCGTCGGGTTTCAGTTGGCGCAACCTTCACGTCGGGCATGTCTTAAGAAATTAATTATATTTATCTACGACAGTGTGTAAAATTGCCTTTTAGTTGGCAGTTTTAAGTTTGTAAAACGATTGTTTAATAACATATTTTCATTAGTTCACGTCGACAGTAGTAACGTGTTTAAAAGATTTCATTAGGCACGTTGTCAGTAGCAACGTGATTGAAATTTTTAAAACACGCAAATTACGACGGTTGCTGGTAACCCTAATTTACATTTAATTTTTTTGTATATCTACCGTGTTTTCTAGATTCTATCGTAGATAAAATATTGCACGATACACTTGCGTAAGCATCTTTAGTCATATTATATAATACGTATACAAAGTATTGTTTTCCTCCGACAAATACTTTTTGAGCTATACTGCCAACAGACAGACAGACAGACGGAATTGAGAAAACCTGTTTTTCGTCATCTAGGCACTCTGAAACGTGAAGATCTGCAGAACTCTCGGAAGGTGATTTTTAGCGATCACAATACTTCCTTCGTCTTTTAGACGAGGGAAGTAAAAATGTACAAAATTTGTAACTATTACTTTTTTTCCGAAAACGTTGAAGACATGCGTTATGATCAAAATTGATCTAAATTATACAGGGTGTAACACAAATGTGGGCAGCTACTTCAGAAGCGTATTCTACTCATCAAATGATGAAAAAATGTATATTAACATATGTTCAAAAATGAGTCGTTTTCCTGTTACAGTCATTTTTGTGTTGAAACTTAAGATAATTTATGAAAAATTATTATTTTATTTCTTAGCTTTCTTGTTTTTCAAACAAGCAAAGCCACTCGAAGCATTGTTTGCTGGCGCATTTCCAGCGTTGGCTGATTGCTCTGTGATTCCGTTCATCGAAATCGCTGCGATGCGTCTTCTAATTTAGGCCGTGAACATCGTTTTTGCGAGTTTATTTCACTTTGTAATTTTCATATATTTAGACCGGTTAGTATAGGCTAGAATGCGCTAGCGTGGCTCACAAATTAAGCAACTATTATGGTCTCTCTGAAGGCTTAAATTCAGCATCACGAAACCAACGTTTTGGCCCTTTCTTGAGCTAACCAGTTTCCCGAATTCGCGCCTGCCCGTACCCAAGAATTTTCTTCTTTTGATGCTAGTTTTTTTGAGCTGCGACCTTGGAATTCTGAGAATCAAGTAGTCAAGTTGGCCTTGAGTCTTCGTGTAAAAGGGAAAAGCAACAGGTCTTTCCTGCCGATCGCTGGACTTCATCATTAATTAAACTGTAAGTCAGCTAACTTATGTCAGTTCTTTCTAAGATCTTAGCAACTCAAACTGAACCTGTTTAATCAATGTTTTCGCGCAATTGTATTACCGCTAAAGTGTCAGTATTTAAATAATTCGAAATTGCTGAAATAGCGTGTATACTATATCTCAGATAGCGCCCTTGACGTTGTACGTTTATGTCAATTACGATTGCACAGGTGTTAGCCTGAAGTTTTAAAATATTGTTTTGTCTGTTTTGTCCCGATATACAATTACATGTGTGTGTAAGTTGGGTGACGCCAACCTTGACATATTTGTTTTGAGTATTAAATATTCTTTAGACTGTTGCTGTTTGTATTTATTGTTGTTCGCATTACTACATTTAGATTGAGGTATGCAGCGAAGCTTACAAGGTAGGTGTTGATTTATTTTGCTAGCTGGGTTTGTTTTATTTGTTGTGAGTACCGACATGGCGCCCAATTCTTTTATGAAGCCAATGTTCAATTGTAAAAGCCGAAGCATTTCTTATCCTGATCCTTACACCACGCCATATTCAGCCGAGAGTACAAAGAGTTAGCCGAGGCCTTGTCAATCCTTTCATTTAAGGGTGGTACCATATTATAAATGCGAAAGTATGTAATTCCCGAGTCGCGGGCAGCTAGTAAATTATATACTGTTTGAGGCTTTACTTTCATTCTGGTGATGCAAGCTTCAAGGTCTTGTGAAATGTTAGTTAATATGGGTGCACAAACAGCAACAAGGCCAAATCTGCCTAAGTATCATCGTTCTCAAGGTACTCAAAGAATACGAGCCACCAAAGAAGATAGCCATCGCGTGGAATCCTTTGCTTGAGTTCACAAGGTCAAGGCACACTAAGCCAGAGAATGCTGGGTGTATATCCACAAAGACTACGCGGTCTAAGCCGAAATTCTATGTTAACAAGAATAGCTAGTAAATTCATATATTTTAGCTCAGTAAATGATGGAGCTGAGAAGGGGGTACTACACGGCCTAAGGCGGTCAAGACTGCTAGTCCGGCTCTGCTTTTGTTGTTGTCGTAGTTCGTGGTTGACGAGTAACAGCTCTTTTATATTTTGCTTAATTTTATTTTATTTATTTTCCATTTATTTACCGTAAAAAATGTAATATAGTGTAGAACGTGTTAGAAGAAATTTGTAACCCAGAATTTTTGGGTATTTTAACTAAACCTAAACAAAACAATAAGCTGAAATCATATAAGAGCATTGCACATCTCCAGGAAAAAAAGTGGCAAAGTTAGAAGCTTAGTTTTAAAGAATACCTCGGACCCCCTTTTTTCAAACTACCCGAGATGAACCCCGCACGAAATTTATGTTAGTCAGCGTCTCTGATTCCGAATAGGGGTGTACTCACCTAATGATGTTATTTATTAGTAGAACTTAGTGTTTAAACTATAAATAACAAACATACATATTAAGATTTAATTTGTTATGGAATCTTTTAATTTTATAATTTCAATCCATTTCCAGTCACATGAGTTCAGACAATAAATAGGTACATTAATTTAGATAATGCTAACTTTGGTGAAACCACAAGTGCTCTTCACTATCAACCCTTCCGGAATACGCTGCTATTACCTTGATCGTGGCGCACTACTACAAGTGTAGAATGAAATGACCTAAATTACATTTTCGTTGTCCCTATTAAGAAAACGACGCACAACCATGTGATGACCAATGTCGGAAGTTCTACGATTAACTTTCGAGGCAGAACATCAGCTTATTGATTAAAAAATTCATAATCCTGTTTAAGGGTGGGTCTTTATGTGAGCAGTTAGGCAACACATGCTGCTAATGGTCAATTACGCGTAGGCAAAGGTGCGTATAGTAGTGACCTGTGCTCATTGCACTACATAGTAACTGGTTAATATGGTAACACAAGGTTTTTATTTATAAATGTACAAATGTTAACAAGTCACTAAAAATTTCTACTCCAAATTGTATGTTTTCGTTTTCAAATATTAATGTAAGGACATGGTATTTTATACACATACCATAGAATTTGATATAATTGTTGATCCGGGACGCACATACTTTTCCCAAATTTGAAGTAGAGTTTCTGCATTTCTTGCGTCCACTGCCACAATAAAGCATCGTCCACTACCTCACACGACACCTCCAAAATACCAATTGTGGCAGATGAAATAATCTATCTTTCTGCATATCAAATTCAATCTCTTTAACAGTATCACTTTGCCGGCACCAATAGTAAGACAACTGGAAAACCTACAAGACATATGTAGTTTAGATAGTAGATATGTAAAGAAAACCAGATAACCTATTCATTAAAAAAACATAGAAACTCCAATAACGTTGATCTTACTACCTATATCTAACTAATTACCTATTAGTAACAACTGACTACCTTCAAACCACGTACCACGAAGAAATCTCACTTCTTTTCTGCAATTTCTTTTGTTGCACCTCTAATACGGATATTTCATTATTTTGCTCCATTTCTAGCTCATTTCAGAATTGCAAATGCAAAATCTTCTTGTATGGGCAACTTCTTATCTTGCAATCACTAAATTAATTCTTCGTCTGATATATCCAGATGTAGCATTCCACAGTCAATGCTACTAAAATGCATTAATTATAAATTGTAACAAAACCCGAGAGCTATGCAATTGATGATACTTGGAAGAGATGCAGGTTGCATAATCATTACATAATAATTATTTTTAAACAAAGGACTAATTCGGAAATTTTCAAAAAAATAAAAGATAAAAGCCGTTTCCTGTTTTGTAATAAAAACAAATTTGGTCTTGATAGCGTCCAGCGACGAATAAATTGGGTGTTCTTTCTCAGCTCATGGATTTATCAATTTGAGGCCCCCAATCTGTAAGATTACAATTAATTTAATTCGGCATTCAATTATATTGTAATGGTTTCTCAGGCGAATAGATTTTATACCTTGGCCATATTAATTATACAAAGAGCAGTTACGATTTAACTGGTAGGTACATACATCGGCAATTATTATTTATTCTGATGGATGTTTCTTTCTTCGATTCAGCTTTTTATTTCTCCTGCAATTCTTGATTGTCCTTTGGTGCTGAGTGCAGTGATTCGAGTTAGATAGGATGCACGGCGTCTCTGCGAAGCCTTTTGAGTGTCTAATCTAGATACAACTATAATAGTAAACCGGAATTAAGTATCGTTAAGAATACATTCCCTCAAACCCAGCTTTATTATTCCTGCTACGGAAATGCTTCCAGTTAACCAGAGATTTAACACGGTAAGCGAGGCAGCGGTTCCTGGCTGCATAATACCAGTTGCTCCCCTATTTGGTTAGTTCCAACCCGCGGAGTCATGTAGGACAACAATTAAGATAAGCAGCAACCTGGAGTATGCCAAAATTTTAAGTTTAAGTAAACATATGTAATTACGCTTACCTTAAATAACTTACTCATAACGTAACAAGTAAATTCAATTATCTTTTCTGTAGAAAACACCAAAACTAAACCAAGTAAATGACCACGGGTTAGGTTTAGAAAACGTCATTAAGGGTCGGTTCTACAATGGAAGTATATACCTAGAATAAGCTATCCGAGGTATAATTCTCATAGTTTCCTTCGTTACATCAATCGCTTCTAAAGTATTTACTCCGCGGATAACCTTATACTTGGTTTGTAGAACCGGCCCTTAGGGTGTAATGTTATACTGCATATATGTGTCAAACAATGGGCATTTCTTAAACTTTGGAGGTGTGAATTGAGTTATCCGATAGAACATTGAATGATGAATAGTTATTTATATATCTAGGGAGCAAATATATTAATTTCCTCCCGCGTGTGAATTTAATGCCCGACGCTTTAGCGGAGTTTTGCTTTGGGAATTTATTAGATGTGTATCTAGTAACTTTAGATTTTTGTGGTGACATTTTGTTAAATTTCCAAGTCGACATAGCCAGCGTACATAAATCAAACAAGTAGAGACACTCACTGTCGGTTTCTTTGATGTCAAAATTCTGATTTGGATGACCTTGAATGACTCGTGGAGGGGGGGTGCTTTCCAATAGTACTAACAAATGACATCACTACCTACATGATCACATCATGATTGGTAGCTGAGCCAGTAACTGGCTCTGATTGGTAGAATTTTGTGCTGCCATCTGATAGTCAAGCTTAGAAACACCCCCTAAGGCACTGTCCCAGGCACTCTAGACAGGTTTCAACATTTGGCATGAGTGTCTCGACTTGTTTGATGCATGACATAGCGTTGCCAAGCTTTGGTGTGGTATCCGCGGTGACATAAACACAAATGGGGGAAAAAAATATTGGCTCCCGCCGGGAGTTAATAAAAATTGGCTCCCGCTGGTTAAAAATTGACAGTTTGTTCCCTAAGACTAGAGCACAAAAGCCGACTTCCTATATAGTGAGTAAAAAAAAGTATATTGTTTCAAAACAAAACAAAAGAAAAAATCTGGTGTGATACACGTACACAACTTCCTTTTACAGTAATCTTATAATTTGTTTTTATATTTTAAACATTTGTTAAAATTTTAAAAAATTATAAATTCTAGAGAAACCTTACAAAATAGATAGTTGAAAAGACAAATCTTCTCTAAATAACAAAATTGATAGCCACTTTCGGTATAACCGGAAGTGATATCACAGTCAAAATATTATGATTGTAGTCGCTCTTACACATAAGATCCATGGCCAGATTTTAATGTTATTAGTTCTCTATAATGATCTGTAAAATAGAAGTTAATAAAAAAGGAAATAAATAAAAAAGGAAAAAAATATTTTTTAGAGGTATTCACCCTTACTGTTCACAGTTGTGCTAGACGAAGTTCTACGCAACACGTTAAAAAAAAAGAGAGGAATAAGATGGAGCTTAACCGAATGCTTAGAAAGCCTGGAATATGCTGACGACATATGCTTACTTTCCCAAAACCAACCAGCCATGCAAGAAAAATTTAACACATTACAACATGAAGCGAGCAAAGCAGGATTAAAAATAATCATGAAAAAAACAAAAATGATGATAGCAAACATAGAAGGGGGCAACAACATATTCTATCCTGATAGCAGTGCAGTGGAAAAAACAGAAAAAATTACATATCTAGGTAGCATGATTGTGAGGGATGGCGGTTCAACCCTAGATGTCGAACACAGAATAAATAAAGCGAGAGGCATTTTTATCAACATGAGTAAAATATGGAGAGCAAGCAATCTACAAGAGAAGACAAAGGTAAAAGTGTTTAACACAACTGTTAAAGCGGTGTTATTGTACGGGTGCGAATCGTGGGGAATTACCAGTGCGACCATAGCAAAATTACAAATCTTCGTCAACAGGTGCCTGATATACATACTTGGGATAAGGTGGCAAGATAGGGTATCAAATCAAGAACTGATGGAAAGAACGCGCCAACTAGAAGTAATCACAGAGGTCCGTAAAAGAAAATATGGATGGATCGGCCACACCGCAAGAAAGAGCGAAGATGAAACCTGCAGAGTAGCCCTAACGTGGAACCCGCAAGGAAGAAGGAACCCAGGTAGACCAAGGATAACATGGAGACGTAGCGTGGAACAGCATACAGAAAAATCGATCCAGCAACTGAGGGGAATGGTAAGAAACAGAGACGAGTGGAGACACTTCGTCAACACCCTATGTCCCGTAAGGGAATAATGCGACTTGTATGTATGTATGTATTCAACTGGAACCTATCGCACATCAATACACATTAAAAATGTAATAAAGATGTAACGCTTGAAAAAAATACCAAAAAGATGTGCCTTACACCTTGTGAACTCCAACAAATATTTTCAGACCAATTTTTATTCTGAAAATCGTCCCGCTCGGATAAATTAATACGACGTTGTTGGAATGCACTCAAAAAATTTCCGGAAAGAATTAATGCTCTTATGAGATTATATGTGATAATGTAAGCACATAGCATGTACAGTTAATTGCAAAATTATATAGGACACATATTTAGTTAGGTAAACCTGCCTAACATTTAATATGTTTCAATTAGTATAGGACTAAATTTCATAAAAGTAATAAGAGCAATTAATTGAGTCGTATAATATAATTTATCTACTCCAGTGGGATAAGTAACGCATTACGTCACTCATTTGACACTATTTCAGTTAGGTAATGAAGCTCGTTACACCACTCAGTTATGTAATGGTTTCATTACGCAACTGAGTTGTGTAATGACTTCATTCCGTAACTGAAATAGTGTCAAATGAATGACATAATGACAGATCTGACATTTCTCTTAATGCACTTAAATCAATTTTAGGCAGTCGAAGATAAAATTTTGTACAATACATGTGTGATAATGCATCATTAATATACTTGTGTGCTTACATAACTCGTGCTACGCACTCGTTTGTAACTTACACACACGTATATTAATGATGCTGTTATCCCACTTGTATAGTAAATAACTATTATCTACTCCAGTGGGATAAGTAACTCATTACATCACTCATTTGACACTATTTCCGTTAGGTAATGAAGCTCATTACACCACTCACCGAGCCATGTTTGAATTTGCTAAAACACCCTAAAAGAGTGTTGAGCTCCAGCCTCTGCTGTAGGCTGTAGGAGTTCCAACTTTGCCTTTTTGCAAAGATTTTTTGAACTGACTCACTCGATACTCGTTTAGTGTAATGTCCTTCACTGTTTTTGCGTTATATAATATTATGAAAAGAAAGAGTGTTTCACCGGCCTATCTGACTTGTGCAGATGTAGTTAGATTATTGAAAATGATACAGTCGACAACTGGATTTCATTTAGCAAAAGTTTGAACATTTTTACTTTGCTTTTCTGATAAAGCGATGACGTAGTATCGCATCCACTGAAGGCATGACCGAGAAGAATATTGTTTTCAAGACGTTCCTGATTTCGTTGAATTTCCGAAGAAGAAAAAACTTTTCTCTTCACTCTTCCTCTTCCCGACTTTATGAAAAATATATCTTTTTCTTCCGGTGTTAGGGAAATTACCAAAATTAGAAGATCAACATCCTCGCCAACAACAGATGTTCTTCTCTTATCAGAAATTTCGATCGCAGTATTACAATGAAAGAAACTGCATCATTTACAGCCTGCTGTACCGAAAATCCTGCGTGTTCGAAAGCGTTCCTTAACATGTCAATCAAACGAATTTTATTTTTGTCGTTTGACAGAAATTTCTCTCGATTAACAGTCGCCACCATGCTTTCGTCAAATATGATGTCTGAACACTTGCTGTTTCAATATCGTCGTTGAAATTATTATTTTGTATATGGCACAACGAACCTTTTTTAGTTTCTAAACAATAATTAGTTTGAGGTTCCAAAACCAAGACATTGCTTATGATATAAATGACGATTAGTTAACAATCTAGAAATGAGTTTTAATGGCAAAATATTAAATCTTTTGCTGTCTAAAAATATTTGGTAACTATTACGAAATGTGTTTTAATGCGAAGAAATATGTTTAATGTTAAGAAATGTTGTTAGTTATTATTTTAATATTAAATATACCACATTACTATTCAAACTGATTTAAAAGTATACTATTTGGCTTTCAACAAATACTTTACTATTAATGACTTTAATATTAAAGAAAAACTATCTTTGGTACTATAATGATGCGTTAACATTCAAAATTAGCATTTAGTTATTAATAATGCATATTTAGCCCCAAACTAATATGTAATAGCCAAAGCAGGCAATCGTTTTAACTATTAACATTCCTTTTTCTCAGCGTATTATTATAAAAAATTGTAGTACCTGTTACAACAGAATATTCAAAATTCATTATTTAAATGTATTTTCCTAACAAGTTACACAATAGTATATTATGTTATTGGGAGCAAAAGTTATACTTTATGTGCCGTGGCTGGACGGTTTATCTGCCGAGCCGAGCCACATAATAGCTATTTGTGCCACAATTGCTAAAAACGTGAGTTTGCACATAATATTTTTCTACGGCCTTAAATTTACTGTTATTAATCCATAAAGTATGCGTTTGACTTTCACAGTGCAAGGTTGTATACATCCAGTGCTGAGAGTGATACGAGCGCTATCATTATCTCTGACCTCCAGGTCAGTGATATTATTTTAGTTCTACATTTGCTTTATTGAATATAACTTAACACATTTCTGGCCGAAATTTCAATAAGAAATAATGGCTTTTAATCAACCAAATAATTATTTTATGGGACAAACACAACCACAGCAATTACCATACCAATCAACGTACAACATGACCCAACAATTATATTCTACACAAAATCAAGCAGTGCAATTTCCAACCTACTCATATTCTCAACCTACAACAAACTTTCAACCGACAAATCAGCTCCCCCTTTACATGAAAAATATATCTTTTTCTTCCGGTGTTAGGGAAATTACCAAAATTAGAAGATCAACATCCTCGCCAACAACAGATGTTCTTCTCTTATCAGAAATTTCGATCGCAGTATTACAATGAAAGAAACTGCATCATTTACAGCCTGCTGTACCGAAAATCCTGCGTGTTCGAAAGCGTTCCTTAACATGTCAATCAAACGAATTTTATTTTTGTCGTTTGACAGAAATTTCTCTCGATTAACAGTCGCCACCATGCTTTCGTCAAATATGATGTCTGAACACTTGCTGTTTCAATATCGTCGTTGAAATTATTATTTTGTATATGGCACAACGAACCTTTTTTAGTTTCTAAACAATAATTAGTTTGAGGTTCCAAAACCAAGACATTGCTTATGATATAAATGACGATTAGTTAACAATCTAGAAATGAGTTTTAATGGCAAAATATTAAATCTTTTGCTGTCTAAAAATATTTGGTAACTATTACGAAATGTGTTTTAATGCGAAGAAATATGTTTAATGTTAAGAAATGTTGTTAGTTATTATTTTAATATTAAATATACCACATTACTATTCAAACTGATTTAAAAGTATACTATTTGGCTTTCAACAAATACTTTACTATTAATGACTTTAATATTAAAGAAAAACTATCTTTGGTACTATAATGATGCGTTAACATTCAAAATTAGCATTTAGTTATTAATAATGCATATTTAGCCCCAAACTAATATGTAATAGCCAAAGCAGGCAATCGTTTTAACTATTAACATTCCTTTTTCTCAGCGTATTATTATAAAAAATTGTAGTACCTGTTACAACAGAATATTCAAAATTCATTATTTAAATGTATTTTCCTAACAAGTTACACAATAGTATATTATGTTATTGGGAGCAAAAGTTATACTTTATGTGCCGTGGCTGGACGGTTTATCTGCCGAGCCGAGCCACATAATAGCTATTTGTGCCACAATTGCTAAAAACGTGAGTTTGCACATAATATTTTTCTACGGCCTTAAATTTACTGTTATTAATCCATAAAGTATGCGTTTGACTTTCACAGTGCAAGGTTGTATACATCCAGTGCTGAGAGTGATACGAGCGCTATCATTATCTCTGACCTCCAGGTCAGTGATATTATTTTAGTTCTACATTTGCTTTATTGAATATAACTTAACACATTTCTGGCCGAAATTTCAATAAGAAATAATGGCTTTTAATCAACCAAATAATTATTTTATGGGACAAACACAACCACAGCAATTACCATACCAATCAACGTACAACATGACCCAACAATTATATTCTACACAAAATCAAGCAGTGCAATTTCCAACCTACTCATATTCTCAACCTACAACAAACTTTCAACCGACAAATCAGCTCCCCCTTTACATGGAGCAATAATACCCTAATTTGCAAAACAATGACTGGCAAACTGTTCCCAACAAGAAACGTAATCGAAGTCCCGAAAAATTACAACAAGTAACCAAAAAGAAGGAATACTGGTTAGGAGAAACATTAGAAACAAACAATAGATTTTATTCGCTAGGCGAAGAATTAGAAGATGCCGGTGTAGCGCAAGAACATAATGAATCTACCACCAAGGTCCCACAACCACCTCCAATTTTCATAGCAGAGGTAAAAAAAATACAACCATTAGTCATACTTTTAAACGAGATCGCTAAAGACAATTATATTCTGAAAGCCCTCGGTAATGAACAAGTCAAGATACAATGCAAAACGAGTGAAATATATTCTATTATTATCAAACAGCTTGCCGAAAGAAATACACCATTCCACACATATAAACCCAAACAAGACAGAAACTTTAGAGTAGTTATTAAAAATATACACCACTCAACTAATACGACAGAAATCAAAAAAGGATCAGAAGAAATAGGACATATCGTAGACAATATTTGGAATATTAAACAGGGAATGTCAAAAAAAAAACACTCCCAATGTTTATAGTGGAGCTAAAGCAAAAAGATAACAATAATGAAATCTACCAAACAAAAATATTGCTAAACACTAGTGTTGTAGTAGAACCTCCACATGCCAAACGAACAATTCCACAATGCCTAAAATGTCAACGTTTCGGACACACAAAGAATTTCTGCCAGCATTATCCCAGGTGTGTCAAATGTACACAACTTCATTCCACACGAGACTGTCCAAGAACAACTAAGGATGATAAAGTGCAATGTGTAAACTGCAATGGCAACCATCCGGCCAATTACCGTGGTTGCCTAGTCCACAAACAATTACAAGAAGAGATGATTCAAAATTATATAAAAGGGCATATTTTCAATCTGAAACAACACCAGGGACATCATACGCAGACAAAGCAAAAGAGCAGACCCTACCGGCTCCACTCAACACTCCAGGAAACACAATACAATACCAATCAATGCAACAAACTCAACAAATCAACGGCATGGAAGAGATGAAGTCTATGATGAAAAATCTAATTACAAAAATGGGAACCATGATGAATCTCCTCACAACGTCAATTACTAAACTAACATAATGGCGCAACTAATCAAAATTGTAGCTTGGAACGGCAATGGGCTAAGCCAACACTCGCAAGAAATCAAAATATTTCTTGAAACCCACAAAGTAGATGTCCTTCTCATTTCTGAGACTCTTTTCAAGAGCTATATAAAATTTCCAAATTACACAATTTATACAACAAATCACCCTGATCGCACGGCTCACGGCGGAACAGCTGTAATTATTCGAGATAATATCAAACATCACGAACTTGAAAAATATCAAACAGATCATATACAAGCCACAAATGTTTCAATAGAAAATTCAAACGTTCCATTTACAATTTACAATATCAGCCCACCTAAACATATAATCACTCCAGCAGGTTTTACTCATTTCTTCAAGACTCTGGGCAATAGATTTATAGCAGCAGGAGACTATAATGCAAAGCATGTTCACTGGGGCTCCCGTTTAACAAGAACTGACGGGCGAAGATTATTGGCCGCTATTCAAGGTAACAATCTCACTTGTCTGTCTACGGGTGAACCCACCTACTGGCCCACTGACCGTCGAAGAATCACAGATCTTCTAGACTTCGGTATCACTAAAGGCTTAAACGTGCGTCAGTGTACCATAGCATCCTGCTTAGAACTAGCAGCAGATCATTCAGCCATTACAATAACTATATATTCATATATAACACAAATTCAACCACAGCCCTCACTCCATAACAAACGTACAGACTGGAAATACTTTCAAAACAGACTCGAGCACTTAGTAGATATACATGTTTCACTAAAAAATGAGCATGACATTGAACGAGCAGTAGTCTCACTCACAGAACTCATTCAGCAGATAGCATGGGAAGCTACTCCCGAACTGATAACCACCACGCCAACTAAAGAGATTCCTATCGTCATAAAAGATCAAAGAGCTGGAAAACGCCGTCTCAGAAAACGCTGGCAACTTACTAGGTCGGAATTAGATAAGCGAGCCCTAAACAGAGCTAACAAACAACTAAAAAAACTTCTTAGCCAACATACAAATCAAGGAATTCAGAACTACCTTGAAAACCTTACAGCAAATGAACGAACAGACTACTCACTATGGAAAGCAGTACGGAAACTGAAAAGACCAACATTGCACATACCTCCTATCAAAAAGGAAGATGGCAACTGGATCCGTAGTAACAGAGAAAAGGCAAATGCCTTTACCGAACATCTCACCAAAGGCTTTACACCTTTTGCTTGTCAACTCTCAGACGAAGAAACAGAAATCCTCGAATTCCTGGATTCACCATTTCAAATGAGTCTACCCCTCAAACCTTTAACTATCAAAGTGGTAGAAGAAGAAATAAGTAAGATCAACACAAAAAAATCTGCAGGTTACGATGTAATTACTGGCAAGATCATTAAGCAATTACCAACAAAAATTATACAAGCTCTTATACACCTGTACAATGCAATCCTCACAACTCGGCACTTTCCAAGTCAATGGAAAACGGCACAAATCGTTATGCTTCCGAAGCCAGGTAAACCACCAGCTGAAATAACATCGTACATGCCTATAAGCCTACTCCCTATCCTGTCAAAGGTTTTTGAAAAACTAATATTGCGTAGAAGCATACCAATCCTGGATAATCAAGAATTAATCCCTAAACATAATTTGGCTTCCGAAGTCAGCACGGTACTATCCAACAGGTGCACAGAATAGTGGACAAAATATACAGAGACTTGGAGGGAAAACGATACTGTTCTGCGGTATTTTTGGACGTGCAGCAGGCATTTGACAGGGTATGGCATGAAGGTTTATGCTACAAACTAAAAACGTATTTACCATATCAAGTATATGAACTACTGATGTCCTACATATCAAATCGGCATTTCCTAATAAAATACAAAGATGAAACCACGGATATTCAACCCATCTCCTCAGGCTTTCCACAGGGTAGCGCACTAGGTCCCATACTATATTTATTATACACAGCCGACCTACCTACATCTCGTCTAACAACTTCAGCTACTTTGAAACAAATCTTTAGCTCCTGCTATTTGTTTCGCCATTTATTTATTCTTTTCCGGGCCAGCCTGTACATTCCCACTTGAATTATTTTCGCTGTATTTCGAATATCAAGTTTTGTCCGCGCGAAGGCGCTAGATTTGGTTTTCCCGAATTCACTTGTTATCGCTTTACGCCAGCGAACAGCGATTCGATTATTTTGGGCCATTTGATTTTCGCTTTCTGTCGAAGTAACTTGCTTCTTCGAAAGTATTCCCACGTGCTACAGCACTAATTAATAATTAATTTCGTTAGTGAGCTGATAACTAAATCAGGTATGTTTACGCTAATTGCTTGTTATCCATTTTAGTAATTTCTCTTTCTTATCAGCTTTTAGTTACCGCTTTTAGTTACCACTTTCGAGTAACTCTTTTAAACGCCGTTTTTGAGCGACTGGCTATGCTATTTGGCATCATAATTGGTAATCTTGGACCCCTCACAACTTCCTCTGGAATGCCATTTTGGGGGCTTGCCGTCTGTAACACCGAGTGCCTGTCCTTTTATCAACTTTGGCCACGAGGTCTGCGCTGTTGGTGATTGTTACATTAAGATAATCCTGGACCAATTCAACGCATGCCACCGGCGTTTCTTTCAATCCAGGTTAGTCTTATTTCAACGCCCACGAATTATTGGCTGAATCGATTTTTTCACAACGCTTCAAATTTATAATTTACTAATTTAAAACTACGCCTTATAAATCTAAAACGAAATGTACTAACCATTCATAAATCTGTGTCTCATAAATCTAAAACATAATGTATCAATTGTTCCCTAATTTACAATTTACAAATTTATAATTTTACTAATTGAATACATATTAAGAATTTTGTAAAAAAAGTGCTTCACGCTATTTTATTATCATTACCGAGATAACGGATAATACACACAGACAGTGATAAGCTTATCCCTTCAGTGAATTGCATTCAAATTCAATCTAAGAGCCTAAAGGAGGTTCACATATTTTCGCTGTGCGTGTCGCATTTTCAGCACGTATAATTTATTGTATTCAGGTTATTTAATATTGTGATAAACGATTTTTCGACGCATTATTGATGTTGCCACCAAACATGATCTGCTGATTAATAAACTGATTGTTTGTTATTTTTTTATTTATTTCTTGAAATCTGTGATTTCTGGCGCCCTGTGTTTTTTTTACTATTATTAAAAGAGCTTGCAGCAGCTCAGCTGATGATAGAAATCTGCGACCCAAGGCCATCGACTTTGACGCTAGCTAGGCCATTGCGGTAAGTAAGAAACATTTCAGAGCTACCGTGGTGTATAAATGATAAGGGGGTTGATCTGCGATTGTACTACCATTGGTTATTATTAGTAATCAATCGCAGGTTGGCTTTTTTATTGTTTCAAGGTCATCTGTTACATTAGTCGGACTCTTACGAAGCCTGAGCGTAATTTTTCGGTTACGGAACGCGAATGTTTGGCCGTCCTGTGGGCCATAGAGAAGTTACGTCCGTATTTAGAAGGCACTCACTTCACAGTCATTACTGACCATCATTCACTTATCTGGCTAAATAATCTTAAGGAACCCACCGGGAGACTCGCCCGTTGGGCTGTTCGTATCCAACAATACGACTTTACGATCAAACACCGGAAGGGAAAAGACCACGTTGTCCCGGATGCGCTATCCCGTGCTATACCCGAAATAGATGTAGCCTCAGTCGTCGATTCTGGAGAACCCGAGGCCGGCGTTCAGGCGCCGAACGACAGTCGAACTGACCGTTGGTATAGGCGCATGTGTACGCGCGTCGTAGAAAAACCATTCAAGTATTCGGCGTGGAAACTATCGCGAGGGAAATTGTTTAAACATGTTAACGTAAAATACCCCGAATTGGACGAAGGCACGAGTTGGAAAGAGGTGGTTCCGAAGCCTCAACGTGCCGAGATTCTTCGCAAAAACCATAATGAACCTACCGCAGGCCATTTAGGCATTTATAAGACCTACGGCCGTATCGCTCAGCAGTATTACTGGCCTAAACTTAAGGCGGATGTGACCCGTTACGTTAACCGTTGCGCGACGTGCCTAGCGCAGAAACCCGAACAAAAACGCCCGGCCGGCTTGATGTGTCGTCACCCCGTGGTGGATAAGCCGTGGCAAATAATATCTATCGACATTGTAGGGCCGTTGCCCCGTTCAAAGAAAGGCTACGTATATATTCTGTCCGTGGCTGACTACTTTACCAAATTTACCCTTTTCTTCCCGTTGCGTACCGCCACCGCGACCGCGGTGACTCAGAAAATTGAGAACGATGTTTTCTTGCTCTTTGGAGCACCTCAGTACGTCTTGGTTGACAACGGCGTACAGTTTCGCAGTAGAGAATTCTGACAACTTACCGATACGTATAAATCACGAATTATCTTTAACGCGCATTACCATGCCCAGGCCAACCCAGTAGAACGCGTTAATCGAGTATTAAAAACTATGCTAGCGTCGTACGTGAAAGACAACCACCGGGAGTGGGATAAATATTTGTCAAAAGTCGCTTGCGCAGTGCTTACCGCAGTACACGAAGTCACCGGCATAACCCCATATTTCGCCAATTTCGGCAGAGAGATACAGTTAGAGGGGACGCGCGCCAATAACCCCGAGGAGGTAGATGTTTCGGAACAAATACGAGTAGAGAGTCGCGAAGACTTGTTACGACGGACTCCCGCGTTAAGGTCGGTATATGAAGACATAGTCAAACGACTAGACGTGGCGTACAAAGCCTCCAAGGCGACATACGATTTGCGAAGGCGCCCGGCTCAGTTTGCCGTTGGCGATACCGTCTGGCGACGAAATTACATACTTTCCGATGCGGCGAAATATTTTAACGCCAAGTTGGCTCCGAAATTTATAGGGCCGTTTTATATCAATCGGCAAGTTTCGCTTGCCACTTACGAGCTGTCCGACGAGACCGGTGCCCCGAAAGGCACTTGGCACGCGAAAGACCTAAAACCCAATCCCACGGACGTTTAGGCTACTAGCGCCCGTTTTCCTTACCCCCCCTTTTTTTTTGTAGGCCTTGACGGCCATACCGCCGGCTTAGAGCCGTATCTTCAGTAGTACCTGCCTTTCCCCGAGCTTCCTTGTTGTGGGAACCCCACAATGCGCCGATTCCGTGACGCGCAACGTGCCCTCTTCAGGTGGCTTGTGGGACAGGTTGCGAGGGACTTATCCCTTACCCCCCTTCCCATGTTCTTTTGGAACGGTTGGTCGGAAGTGTGCATGGGAGTAAGACGTTCTATTGACCCGATTTTGACGAGCGCTAACCGCGCGTTTTTTTTATTGTTACGGTTTCAATTTGGAACCCCAAACCCTCCTTCTCTATGCTCTATCTTTACCTTTCTTTTCCCTTTGTCACTACTATCTACCGTGTCCCGGCGACAACTACCCAACCCCTTTGTTCTCTTTCTCTTTCCACCTTCCAAAACCGCACTGTTAGGCGACCGTCATGGACCCGGTGTTAAGGTCCAGTCGGCGTTTCGTGGCCGTCGCCGCAGTGCGTGCCACACCCGTTTCGGGTCTGGTCGGTTACCTTTTTTTTTGTTTTTGGTCGTTTTGGTGGTCGATTATCGACGTGGTTTTGCTAACCGTTGTTGTGGCACTCCTATTTTGGGAGGGGCAGTCGAGCCGGATCGGCAAGACTGTCCTCAGTCTGCCTAGTCTTTGCCCGTTTGGTTCCCCGAGGGAGCCAGACACAAATCGTTTTGTGGACCCCTGGCGGAGCGCCACTCCTTTGGGACAGCTAGTTTTCTTGTCGCCCGTCTTCCGTGGTCCGGGGAGTGAGTGCTAGCCATCAGCGAACCGCCAGGTCCTACCCAATTTTCGTATTTCCACTGGCGTATCCAGTCTTCTTCCTCTTCTCTCTTCCCTCCTGTAGTACCCTATCTGGTGGCCAGTGTGCGTAATTCCTTTGGGGGTACAGCTATCGTATCAGCGTTTCCGGTCGTTTGAGTGCTCGTGGCGCCGCAGCCAAAATGCCCCGTTGATTTTAAGAGACTTCGGGGAACTCTCTTTCAAGTAAGGGGAGTGTCAGGTCATTTTGGTATTTTAAATAGCCACCTAGGCTTTAGGGCAGCGTGCCCGTATGCTAAACCCTTTTAGTTACTTATTTGGCTCCATCGCCTAATTCCAGAATCATGATTTTGCACATATTTGGCCCCAAACGCAGTATTTCTCGTCGGTTGGAGCGCCCCTCTGATGGCGCTTTGGCAGCCGAGCGTTATCGCTCGCAAGAATTCCGAATCTTCTAGAAAACACGCCGTTGCGGCGTGCTACCATTGTCGCCGGCATTAATTTGTTTCATCGTATCGCCTCGCGATTGGCTGCCGAGGTTTAGTCACGTGGGGACGCGACCGATGTGACCTGTGGCAGCGCTTCCCTCTGGGCAGTTGATCGCAGCCCGTTGCAGAGAGCGTTCGAGTGGTGGTTGTGTGTGTGAGTTTCGAATTGTTTTCGGCGTAGCGTGGGTGCATCTTGAGCCCAGTTCCTGCTCCCGTAAGTAAGGGATCGTGCCCCTTCATCTCGACCTTCGAGGATCTGTCCCGCAGAACGAAAGTGGCCCATTTTTCGTCGTCCAGTTGTACGCGTCCTGACGCGTCTCACGTCGCCAGTATGGCGGATGTCCACTCATCCCTATAGCCGTCGAACATCGAATGTACCTGCCACCTAAGACTGCAGCCTGTCGCAACTCAACTGTACCAGGCTCCACAACCGCCTACATATTAAGGTATGTGTATTTGAACTGATTACCGCTGTGAACGCGAGTGTACCTGTCCCGCGGAGAGCATTAAGCCCCGCGTACGAGCTGTATTGAGACGCCGCGAGCGAGCCCGTCACATCTCTTGTGCCTACAGGCACTGTCGTCATATTTGTGCGTTCATTCCGAATTACAGACTGTCTATTTTACAAGGGCTTGCATTACTGTTTGTTGCATGAGGCGTCGCGCCCGCATATTTGTACATTCATTCCAAATTACAGACTGTCTATGTTACAAGTGCTACTTTGTTCATTACTGTTCAACATCTGTCGCTAGGTTTAGAGCGCGCGCCAGCTGGTGTTTTCTTAGATATAATCTATTCATAGATATAGGGCGACGCACTCCGCTGCCCCACTGTAACCCGTGATTCAATACATGATTTGTTAGTTAAGGGAACTATTGTTTTGTTTCGACTTGTGCATGTTCTGTTTCAGATAAGCGCCCCCTTCAGTGTACTGATTATTGTGCGACGGGACGAGGGAGCTTTGAGCGTACAGGTGGGTGAGACAGCTGCGTAGTCGCGGTCGGATTGGCACCTAATTACAATCTTTGCATAAGGCAATCTCGAAATTGTTATTTGACCTTGCAACTCTTGAGTAATCCTATCGTCGGAGTATTTTGCGTGCTTCGCTCCCGTCTAACCGTCCAGGCCCGGTTGGTCGGGTTAAGACAGGCTTGGTGGCGCCCTCATGATTTTGACATACCCTATATATATATATATGCCGCAACACGCTTGCCCAGAACGTATCGTGTGACTCACGCCCGACTCCCTGAGCGTTCCAGCCGTGGCCTTTAGCCTATTTTTAGCCGATTTCAGGGCAAGTGTGCCAGTTTTTCAGGACTGATTCCGTGGTGCGATGCTCACCTTGGGTGGGTGTCGTAAAGTTCTTTTAATACCGTAACAAGATTTTTGGAAAAACACCACAATTAAAAAAGTTTTACGCAGTGATATCGACGTTTACCCTAAGTTGTTTTTGCCTCAACATTCAGGTAGGTGCAGATTCTTTTGCTAATTATGAATTGTTGTATAAAAGACAATTTAAAATATCTTAAAACCTTTAGATGAACTACGTACTGCTCTTCAATCTTATGCGAGTGGAGAACACCGACATGAATTGTTTGATTACCACGTTGATCCCACATATAATAAAACACCGCTCCGAGAATTCAATAATCCTACGTCATCTCAGACCGTAGAAATAGTAGAACATCCAATGATTCCTGATTGTTGCAAGTCCCCCATGAAGAGACCTTATAACGATGCAAATGGAGCACCTCCAGAAACACCCATAAAGAAGAAATGCAATAGTGAACGTTTCGAAAGAAGCTTGGGTAAGCAAAAGGAATTTAATCGTTGCTATCTCTAAGGTCCGCTCCAGCATTCCTTATAAAAAGAGAGTAGATTGTGATCGACTTGATTCTGTACATGTTCTCGATTATATGACATTAAACTTCTGAGTCAATTAATACAGCATTCCAGTCACATATTTTGTATTGCTCTGATTGTTATAAATTAACCCTTTTTTCACGTAGTAAACTGTATGCACAAAACTGATGGCATCAGCTTGACGTCAAAAAAGCAGTTTAGGGTCTACTCTATTTTTCCCTTTGCACTGTCTTTGTAACTGAATAGCTATAAAGGGCTTCTACAGATTATTTTGACTTTTATTGTTCCAGGTCGTGGAATACTGTGTGGTCTAGGAGTGAACAAGATGTTGGAATTGTGTCCAAGAGCAAGAACCTTATATAAACAGGCGAGTTATTACAGAAGAAGAGCAGCTCGATTAACCAAGAGCAAGCTGAATTTTAAAGAAAAAATGAAAGCATGTGAAATGTACCAATTTGGCAAAGGATTTAAATTCTACAGCTTTCCATTTTATTAAAAGGCAAATTGAGTGCATCGGAAAGAAAGCAAAAGGACGAAGATTTGCTTTAGAGGACAAAATATTGGCATTGGCTCTTTATAAACAGAGTCCCACCACCTACAAATTATTATCACCAATATTTGCTTTACCGTCCAGAATCACCCTTCTAAAACTACTCTCAAGAGTTCCAGTATTTTCGGGAATCCGCCATGCCATATTTGACGCACTTAAGGCTGCTACCAAAAGGATGAAGCCAATAAACAAATATTGTGTTCTTCTCTTTGATGAGATGGCGTTAGAACCAAGTGTTCACTACAACCAGTTTCAGGATCAAATCGAGGGCTTGGAAGATTGCGGATCGCACAAAACCAGGAACATAGCTAACCATGCTCAGGTATTTTATTTCATTTTAATTACCTATATCGTTTAAATTTCTCGGTTAAGCCTGGTGAAGGATTGAAGCGAACATGAAAGTTTACGTTCGCATTACTTTAGCAAGTATTAATAGTATATTTTCCACTTAGTAAATGCTTTAAAATATGTGTGACTGCAGTTCTTTTTCTACTTCTTCTGATAGCAGTATCATAGTTGTTCAAAACTTGAATTTAAATATGTTTCAGGTATATATGCTGCGGGGTATTGCGGGTAAGTGGAAACAACCTGTTGGATACTGTTAGAGTAAATAAACTTCACTTGACTCTTGTCTAACTATGTCATGTGTCGCCATCTACTAAAGTTACCAATGTATGTTTTTAGGTTGGCTATCTATGTGTAACCGTTCGATTCTAGATCCTTAGCAGTTCCTTGTACGACTCTTACATGTTCACGTCGGTCTTACAATAAATATTGTATTTGTTAATTAGTCGTTCGAGTTTTATTACCGAAACCCATTTACCATCTCAGATACTATTTCGTAAAAGGGGGTGCAAAGAGCGAACAAATAAAGAAAAACGTAGAAGATATTATCAGGGAGGCACATGCAGCTGGACTAAAAGTTGTAGCCACTGTATGTGATCAAGGAAGTAATAATGTCAGTGCTATTAAGAAATTAGTGGAACCGAGAAGAAACTGGTACCGATAAATATATATTTGAAATTGACCAGAAAAAAATTGTTCCTCTATTTGATGTGCCGTTACATAATAAAATGTAGTTATGATTTTTCTTTAATAAGGACCCCAATTTTAATTGATAAAGTCAATAAAAAGAACAGATGTAGGTATGTAAATATGTGTCATTCAATAAAATTCTCAAACATCGCGTAATGGCACATTCCAAGTGAATGAGCATCTTGCATTCGCTGCTCTTCTGTTAAGCGCATTCTATATCTGGTGGAGAACCTTATTAGACAGATCTGTTTAAAAGCGGCGCTTCCAGTAGCCAATAGGCCGGTTAATGAGTCGAACGTGTGACAGTTCTGACTACGTTCAAGTTACAATAGAACCATAAAGAAATATTTAAATGTTAAAACACAACTGACACTGTCAAAATAAGCAAGAATGGACCCTTCCATAAAGCCAAATGTAGTTTACAATATAACCCATAAAATTTGAATGATTAAACACGGTTGACCATGTCAATGAAAGCAAAATCTAGTTTAGAATATAAACCATAAAATTTGAATAATTAAATCACAATTAAATTGGCCGCATCACTAGGATGCTTCAAAGTAAGTTAAACTTGTTAACAACATCAATTATAAATACCACTAAAAAGGTTAAATAAAATTTACATGCAACAAAGTTGCTGTCGAATGTTCTCAACGCTACAATGAAATGGATAACGGGATAATTACACTCGAGGACAAATTCCCAAATAAAACCCTTGAACTATGCAACTCCTGGACGAGGTGCGCGATGCTAAAAATTCAGCTGCACTCCTGAACTCGACGGCAAAGGGCAGCACAAGAAAAGTGCATAATAATAATTTTACACCGGGAGTAGTTCAATTGCACTTCAGTAGATCTATTCAGAGTGGCAACATCTAAGATCCGTATAGCTTTGATGATCGCCAACGTCCGTAGAGAGAAGGCACTCTAAATAGCCGAGAGCCTCTTCAGTAGGCAGCAACCTGGCAAGCGAATTTCAACATGAACCAAGACTTCGGCAAGGTGGAAACCAGGTCGTGGCCTAATTTAACATCCCAGCGATCCCTCAACAATTTGCATGTGCGATTCGGCCATGGCAAACCGGCACGCAGTTCAGTGGCCCATAAGAATTCGGCACATTCAAAGCTGGGCTACTCGAGATCGCAATCGAAATTACAACTCGAAAATGGGGAGTCGAAAATCTCCTGTTAAGAAGTTCACAGTTTAGAATCACATTTATTTATTTATTTATTAACGGCATACACCATTTACATTAAAATGAAAAATTAAGTTTATCCGCAAACGTCAGAAAAGTGACAACTTATTTGTCTTTATTGACAAGGTAAAAGTGTCACTTTATCTGCCTAAGCAGATAAAATAGCGACTTTTGCATACTTTATCTGCCTAAGCACACAAAATCGTTGCCCTCTTTCTTTCTATGTTTGTTCGTTATCTCCTCCGAAGATACTGGACCGATTAAATTGTATGATGGCTTAAAATTTTGCTAATTTTTAGACTTAGATCCGTATGCCGGTTTTATTTTCAAAGAGTACGAAAAAGTTTTAATTTAAATAAACCTTAAAGCAGCGGATCGGAGCATCTGTCGCCGTGGTTTATGGTGTGACAGCTGCTGTGGCCGTGTGCTATTAGCTCGGGTGATTCAGTATGTTCATATATCATTACAGTAGCGCATTATTTGAATAAGATCGGTTGGTGCAGAGGTACAGTGTTCGCCTGTCACGCGGGTGGCCTGTGTTCGATTCCCAGCCGATGCATTCTTTTTTATTTAAATTCATATTAATGAAATTTACCTAAATACGTTTGCGGATAAAATAGTATATGTTATTCGGAGTAAAAGTGACTTTATGTGGCTTAGCTGAATTATTTGCCTCACTAACGTTCGGCTAAATAAACTTCAGCTTCGCCACATAAAGTATCACTTTTACTCCTAATAACATAATCTACTATTTAATACACAACAACAAATACGTGCTAATAACAAAAGTTTTGTGATAATTAGGAAAACAAATATATTAAACATTCTGCAAATTGTTCACGTGGTTTTTAAATGAAAAAAAGCTCTCAGAAAAAATTTGTTTTTTTTTGCTTGTTACAAAGAAGTTTTTTGGTATATTATGTATCCATGTACCCTATACAACTGTTTTGTAATTGGATAGTTATACCTTGTAAAACAGGCTAATTAATTAAATAAATTAAATAAATAAATAAATAAACTCTAATGCCTCCATATATCGTAATGCTTTCACTGTACTTGATAAGTCCAGGTTTCATGGTCAAAATGTTTCCTGCAGGACGCTGCCTTACAGATGGTTTGTTTTTTGACCATCGTGTACCATCCTTAGTCAAAATAGTGTTTTCACAAATATTATCCTCCGTGTCAGATGACTAACTATCAACATTATCAGATAATTCACCACCTGCGTCTTCAACACTACCGTCATCACTGTCTTCATACAACACGTCTTCCGTTCCTGATAATTCCAATTGATCGGGAATATCATCTAAAAATTCTTCCACCAATTTACGCGACATCGTGTTATTATGAACTGTACGCAACACTCTTCCTGCAACTAATATACAGTCAGACCTCGCCGTTTGCGGCTTTGCGGTTCGCTGATTTGATTTTACACGAGGCACCTTTGTGCTCCCTTTTCTTTGCCGTTCGCGGATATTTGCTTTACCTTTCGCGGATGGAATTGCCAACGTTAACTGTTTCAACTTTCACACACTAAGTAAATAAAGCAAACGTATGCGGTTTATGTCATGAACACCTAAATAACATTATTTATCACGTACTTGTAAACACACTTATCAAGCCTACTCCTTTGTATCTCTTATTACCAAATCGGACCTGAAATAAATAGTAAAATTATATCTTAAATAAACAAATGGACATTCGAGCTCTAGATTCAAATGACAGACTTATGTTACGTATGGAATTTTAGTTCAAGCTTTACTGTTTTCTCGAGTGTTTCTGCCGAAAATTCAATTGAGTTTAATTTTTAAAACACAGAAAACCATGTCGTCAAAGCGTAACGTTTCTGCTTCAGATTTGCCAGACAAAAAATCGCAGAAAAGTTTTGGTTTTTTGAGGTTGCATAGTATAAATAAATCTAGTTAATGGAACCTAACCCCGTTTTTATCATTTATGTGTTTACTTGCGCATCGCGGCATTCTTTTAGAACGTAACCCCCGCGAACGGCGAGGTCTGACTATACCGAACTAAGCAAACAGGTCACACCAAGTTACAACTTGTCCGGACTGGCCTACGCACAGGACATTTGTTTAACACTAGTGAAAGAATAATTACGATCCGTATCAACAAAAAAAATTATAGCACTGAAGGCCACTTGGGGTTACTAACTCACCCCAATCCAAAAAATTTTTTTTCAACTGTGTCTTGATTTTGAAAATAATTAAGTTTACTATAATGAATAGGAAGGTGAAAAAAATCATCAATCTGCAATTTCAAAAACTCAAGGAAATATGACAGAAAAAAGAGCGCTGGGGTGACACAGTCACCTCACCTGGTCATCTGAAGGTTAAACTAATTTTTACTAACAGATTTACCAGACTAAATTGATTAAGATTAAAATTTTTAAGATAAAATAACAAAAAAAAAACAGTTGTACGACTAAGAAATTTAACACTTTACTAAAAAATGAAAAAACGTATAATTTACCAGACCAAATTGATTTAAGGTTTAAATTTTTAAGCTAAACAGTTACCCAACTAATAAATTTTAACACTACAAAAAAATTGTGCCTCAAATTAAGTTTTTAAAAAAATTACAAACACCCAATTTTTAGTACCATCAATCACAAGAACTTAATATTTTTCCAAAAAAAAAAAAATAGCACCCCTGTAAGACAAATATTGAGCCCTATTTTATGAGTCCATCTATGAGCACTTTCAAAATTAAGGTTTAAAAAAAAGAAATAGAAAAACAAACACCTAACTGCAAAAAAAAACAATTGAACAATTAATAAATTTTAACACATTTTAAATAAAAATAACGCCTCTTAAACTAATTTATGAGTGTGCCCTAAATTTAAGGCTTAAAAGTTTTTAAGATAAAATATTTACACAACTAATAAAATACCCTCAATTACAAGCATTTTTGGCTTACACCAATTTAATCATTATAATTCTTCAGTTCATGATATAATAGTTTACTAGCCATGTAACGATCGTAATTGTACTTTTCCCTCGAGAAGAGCAACGCTCTCTTTAGCGAATTTCCAGATATTCGATGCCGCGGTAAAACACCAAATATGTTCGTTAGACGCAATCCAATTTTTCTATCTTGTTTGCCATAAACGAAATCGCGATACGTAGACCATGTATCACCATCCTCGCCTTTCTCCCTTCTCTGGTTGACAAAACTTCGAATACCTTTGTACACTGGCCTCTTTACGTCTAAGCATTTTATAACATAGGGCCACTCCGTCTTGAATGACGTCAAAAATCCATCGTGAACGATATTTTTCATATATTAATCAATTTTTCTTCCCTCATCATCATACTCTTGATTAAAATTTGCTAAAAGTTCCTGTACCTTGTTTTTATATTGATCTGGACAATCTGCAAGTCGTTTATCAATCTCTTCTTCTTCATTAAAACCGGTCACATCCTTTGATAACTCACCCTTTTCAGATCTAATGACTGTAAAGATGGGTATGACCTTCATATGGACTTGTGAATATGATAACTTTTCAAGATACGGTAATAATCTGTATACAATGTACAGGTATAAATGATACGTAAAAAAATTGTCAACAATGTTCTGACTTTCCAAAATATCAAGAGTTCTTTGATACTTGGGATCCTGAGCAAGAATCTGGATTATGCTTGTTCTTATATTCAGTTCATCGAGTATATCATAAACACGCGACACGACAGGTATTACGTGATGCAATTCATTAGAGCCCAGCATAATAGCGTCTACATGTATGTAGGTCTTCAGGCCATCACATACAAATGGCAGCTTCAACCTCCAAGAACAACTTGTGCCTATCATCTCAGGGGAACACTGATGCTGCTTTGATGCTAATGTTAAGGAATTATTTTTAAAATATCTATTGCATTTGTCACATTTCTTCAACTGCGAAAGATTGCTGTCTTTATTCTCAATCAACCTTGTCTCTTCCAGAACTGAAGTTATATCATCTGTGGGAAACGATAACATCGATCGAACAGAACAGTCTGGTTGTAGTTTTATAATTTCACGCAATTCTGCCACTTCTACAAAATTCAAAACATGGAGGCATTTTCCCACTTTTCGAAACACAAAGCAGTTGCAATTCTTGTCTCTTGGTATTTTGAAGAGGTACCTGGCACTTCCAATGGAATGTTTATTTATACAGGAGACATAATCTTCTGATGTTCTCTGCAGCCTTTTTTGATCTAGTACCCACAATGAAAATGTAAGCAAGGGATGTTCATGTAAATAATACTTTGGGGTTTCAGGGGATCCTTGGGATGAAGAACTTGACGAGTATTCCATTATAGACCAAGAGCCCATAACACCTGAATTACTAGTCATAGCGGCAAGGTCGGTAGGTAGTAAACCTTTTTATATTGCCCAAGTAAGTTGTAAAAACGCAAGTATGGCAGCCGAACTGCGGTTAGAAATATTAACGGCGGCTTTGGAAAATTGTTAATAAATTTAAATATATTTTTTTAAAGCGGCAAGGCTAATTTTTGTTTTAATCGATAGACAAGGTCTCTAAACCCAGACGAAAATTTTGTGCCATACTGATACGAAGGGTATAAGGGGCCGCCATACTAGGTCAAACTGGTAATTTTTTCGTTGAAAAAATAATAATAGCCGCAAGCTTCAATTTTTGTTTACTACTTCATTTAAACGCCAATTATCCAAAAATATAATTGCCATACCGCTCGGATGGTTATGTGGGTAGCCATACTGGTACAAACATGTATGGTTTTTTGGCCAAAATTTGTGATAGCGGCAAGTATGGCATAGGCTTTTTTATATAATTAACAACATATTTAGTAAATTAGTATAGTTGCCATACCAATAAATAGTATATAAAGGCTTGCCATACTCGAAAATACTTTACGCTATTTTTTATTATACCTCCAATACTGGAAATAAATTACGCACTAAAACCTTAGAAATATTTTTTTTTGTGATAAATCGAGAGGGCATAATAATATTGCTACTATAGTTACGAGAATTGTTTACGTTTTTGTCGCGTCCACGTCCGTTGTTGCATTCAGTCGTGTCAGCAAAATAAAGATAGCGATGAAGTTATAATGTTACCTATATACCTTGTTTCCTTGGCAACCTTTAAAGCTCGGCGTGCTTTAATCGCCTGTTTTCGCACGCTCGGGCGTGCTTTAAACGGCGATTCTGATGCAGGTATAATAAAATAGTATATTAAAGTATGAGTGGATAACAAGGTCTTTAAAACACGCCCGAGTTTTTGAGCACCACGGCGTAGCCGGAGTGCTCGAAATAGAGCAAGTGTTTTAAATACCAGTTATCCACGAATACTTTACGCTATTTTTTAGTATACCTGCAATACTGGAAATAAATTACGCACAAAAAACTTTGAAATAAGTTTTGTCGTAATAAATCGAGAGGGCATAATAATATTGCTACTATAGTTACCAGAATTGTTTACGTTTTTGTCGAGTCCACGTCCGTTGTTGCATTCAGTCGTTTCCTTGACAACCTTTAATGCTCGGCGAGCTTTCATTGCCTGTTTTCGCACGCTCAGGCGTGCTTTAAACGGCGATTCTGATTCAGATATAATAAAAAAGATCTACATCAGCCTTTACAAGGACTGTAGTATGCCTACATGTGACCTTGTTATAGATTGCTAGGTTACAAATATATTAATAAATAAATATGGTATTTTTTTTTATATTTGAAACTCAAACCTGTGTTTTATTTACCCAAATGTAATATTCAAATATTAATGCAGTTAGTTAAGCTAACCTAACCGCTAACACTGCAGTGCAATGATTTAATACTTCTTGATATAAGTTATATGAAAGGATAATACAAAGCATTCATAAGCTAAACACTAACAATACAACAAAAATAAAAGCAAACAAAGACTTAACAGAAGAAGTGTTTAGATGTCATATGTAGGAATAAGGATATGACAATACAAAGTAAAGCACGTATTTATAAAACATGTATTAGACCGATTCTTACATATACAGCAGAGAACCGACCCGACACAACAAAGACAAAGAGAGCATTATGAACTAGCGAAATGAAAACTCTACGAAGAATATGTGAAAAAACACTACTCGGCACGATCCGAAATGAAAACGTAGAATGTGGAATAAACACATAAATATAATGATTGAAGATAGAATAGTAAAAATTGCACAAAATAGAAGACTGGAAACTGAAAGACCAACAAGCAGGCCACCAAAACGTTGGCTGGATAGTTGACAATCAACATCCCAGGATAACGGCCAACAGTAAAGAAGAAGATACCAGAAGAAACAGATCTTAGACCTAAAAAAAAGACGAAGAAGAAGAAGAAGAAGATTTATAGTTGGTTTTACAAACCGATAAAAAAACACTACACTTATTTACTGCATCGAGTGTAAATAATCGAATATCTTCACTAGGTTTTTTGCAACATAATTTTAGATAGTTATCCATTTCAAACGTCAATTAGGCAAGATGTGCTTTTGTAATTTTGTTAGCAGCTGTCTCAAGAAGATTGTTATGCGCCTCTATCACTAAAATAACTCTACAAAGCCTACAATTTTCAACCCTTATAATACCCCCTCCCCACAACTACACTATTAGTATGGCAATGTTATTTTATGGTTATATACACCGTAAATAAGTTACACCTTCAATATTAGCCATGCCGCTATCACTAATTTTGGCCAAAAAACCATACATGTTTGTACCAGTATGGCTACCCACATAACCATCCGAGCGGTATGGCAATAATATTTTTGGATAATTGGCGTTTAAATGAAGTAGTAAACAAAAATTGAAGCTTGCCGCTATTATTATTTTTTCAACGAAAAAATTACGAGTTTGACCTAGTATGGCGGCCCCTTATACCCTTCGTATCAGTATGGCACAAAATTTTCGTCTGGGTTTAGGGACCTTGTCTATCGATTAAAACAAAAATTAGCCTTGCCGCTTTAAAAAAATATGTTTAAAATTATTAACAATTTTCCAAAGCCGCCGTTAATATTTCTAACCGCAGTTCGGCTGCCATACTTGCGTTTTTACAACTTACTTGGGCAATCTAAAAAGGTTTACTACCTACCGACCTTGCCGCTATGACTAGTAATTCAGGTGTTATGGGCTCTTGGTCTATTATCATCAACTGGCACCTGTAAACAGAATTTTGACATTTGCAAACAGGCAACAAATATTTTATATAGTGATATGTAGAAAGGTGAATATTTGCCTTCTAAAAACACTTACACCCTTATGCATAGTCGTACGCCAGCGACTCGCCGGAGATTCGTTATGAATAGTATGTTGGTGGCACTGTATGTCCATGTCAAATTCGAGGTTATCAGGTTAGGTTTTCCGTCAGTTTTGACATACCTCAATCAACGGCTATACTCTGCCAGTGCTAATCAAGACATTACAGTAATCCTGTAACCTCCCAGTAACTCACACAGTGGCGTAACTATCATATGTGCAGGGGGTGCAAAGAACCTCGGCGCCGAATCTATATAGGCGCCGCGGTAGCGGAGCTTTTAGTGAAAATAAAAGTTTTCCTAGAATATTGGTTCGAAGTGGCTACAGACTATGATACGTGAGCGCCACTGGGCTCTTTTGAGTGCGCAGTCTTTTCTCCTTTTGAGTAGATTAGAAGTTCCAGCTCTAGTGTGTGTTTGTGATTCTTAGATTTCATAGTGCATAGTGCATAGTAACATACTATAAATTCAAAGTTTTAAACCGCAAATTTCTGACGATTGCCTCAGATACAGAGGTCATGGAGGGTGCCAAATTACTTCAAACTACGTATGAAACTGATCTCGATGACGGCTTACTAAAGTAAATTGTACAATTTCTATCTTCGTACCAACTAGTATTAAATCTTGCTTATCAGTGAAGGAAGTGGGAGAAAAATGTCTGTCTAATCACACATCATTGGCTAGCTTTCCAGATTTGTATACAGCTTATATCCTATTTTTTACATCCCGTCACTACAGCCTCCACTGAGAGATCTTTTTCTAAATTAAAAATTATTAAAAACTTTTTGCTAAGTAAGATGAGCCAAATACGCCTAAAGAGTTTTGCATTACTTAGTATCGAGAAAGTGAGAGCCAGTACTCTTGGTTTTATTTCACTGATAGATATGTTAGCTTTAGCAAAGTCTCGAAAAAGAGAGTTTAATTAAAGTGCTATACCTACATATTTATATATCTACCGGGTGAGTTTTTAAAAGTGTTACAAGGCGATATCTCGAAAACTGTTTACAATATTTTCATGAAACTTTTGTGAGGTAATACGGAGATTGGGGGACATATTTAAACATATTTTTGACATTTACATCCGATCTGTGTTTTAAGGGGTGGGTTGTAACTTTGGAATTTTAAAAAGGATGATGTACTTTTGTTTATAGAATTCAAATCTACGTAACAAACTACGTATGTCTATAATAGATATTTATGTATTTAGTGTGTAAAGAGAGCCATTTTGGTATGAGGATGCGAGTTTCGTGCCGAGCGGTAGCGAGGCGCGAAAAAGCAACCGAATACCAAAATGGCTCTTTACACTCGAAATACATACAAAATTTTTTCTACTGTCCTAAATAAATAACAAAATTGTTAAATAATTAAAATTTCGATACACACCACTTGATGAAGTCGTTGTACCGCCGTTTATAAAGGCCGCGCGATTTGGCAAGCAACAACACTCGTTGGTTGCTGTCTGGGTCGCTTCAAATACTTCAGGCGGGGTGCAAATACCTTCAGATTCCATCTTCAACTTCACAAAAACTCACAAACTCAATAAATCTGTTGCGTGATGATGGACGCACCGTGATGCAATTGTCAATAATTTTAGCCAGTTCCAGAAAAATGACGAATTAAATTAATAATCAGGTTAGCCATGGCGATGCGTAAAGTAAAACAAAGTGAGGCGATTATTTCATTAAGACATTGTTTACGTGGTTGCGATGCTAAAATGGTTACTAGGGAAAAAATGTGTGAATCGCTAACTTTTCGCATTGACAGTGAGCGCTTAATAGTCAGTTTTAAAGGTGACCGTAGAAAAAAGATTTTTTGATTCGCTTTTGTTTACGGAATTATGATTTATTAGGTTATAAAATTCAAAACATGTGAATTTTTCGTTAAAACGTTAAAATTCTCAACTTACTTAAGTAGAACTAATGCATTTCTATAAAAACGAATTCTAATTTTGAAATAAGTAAACTTGATTTATTGGTAAAATGTATTTATTTTTTAATTTCTATCAAAATTTAGTCACCATAATTCCGTAACCGAAAGAGCAATTTAAAGAATGTTTTTTACATATAAGTAGTTTTTACGTAGATTCGAATTTTCTAAACAAAATCGCATTTAAAATTCCAAAGTTACCCCCCACCCCTAAAAACACAAAAAAGAGGTAAATGTCGAAAATATTTTTTGTATGTCCCCTCATCTCCCTATTACCTCACAAAAATTTCATGAAAATATTGTAAACCGTTTTCGAGATATCTGCTTGCAACACTTTAAATAACTCACCTGGTACATATTTTATTTTTCTTGTGAATTATTTAAATTTGTATTCCTTTTACGTGATTTTTGTTTTTGTATTTTCATATGTATTTTAATGTTTCATGTTATATTTTGCGAATGTTTGATGTAACGGTAAAACCTGTTCTACTTTTTTGGGTCGGAATCGTGGACGGTTACATAACTGGTAAAGCAGAAATTGCAGGTGTTTGTAAATAGATGTTTGATGGCCAGTCATTATTTCGAACAAAGATCTTTGGAACCGAACAAATCAGGTGGACATTAATATAGAAATTAGAAGAAGAAAATATGGATGGTTAGGGCATAGTACATTGCGAAAAAATGAAACTGAAATTTTGCAGAAAAGTTTTGATTGGGACTTTTAGGGTTTCAGAAACAGAGGACGCCCACGATAAACGTGGTGTAGAAAAATTGTAAAACAAGAGACAGGAACGACTATAGCACAACTGAACCAAATAGCAAAGAAAAATGACAACTGGAGAGAATATACGAATACTCTATGTCCCAATAGGGAATAATGGGATTATTATTATTATTATTATTATTATGTTATATTTAATAAAGGATTGAACATCTAAATCTGTTTTATTTTGCAGTAAGTAACCTTTCATGTTAAGGAAAGAGCTTATTAATTTTCTTTTAAATTTAAAGTGTTGCATGACAAAATATCCCTCCCCCCCCCTTCCCTCTTTTTTCTGAAACTTTTGGTCTACAGCGGCTATCATTTATTCTTGCACACCGGCGCCAAACCGTCTTGTTACGCCACTGAACTCACAGGGGCGTGCAACGTATCGTAACCTATAGGTCATTCAGTAAACACAAAAACATATACATTTTTTTGAAGTTGGCATATACGTAAAATATGTCTGATAGGGATTCTGTATTTTGTTTTGCAAAGGTTTCCATACCTCGATAAAAGTGACTTTGAATTTAAAAATGACAATTAACGAATATCATTAATTCAGTGTTAAAGTAGTACATACTATTCTGGAAATTCTTGCCTGAACTTTTATAAAATGTAATAAAAATACTTATTAATAAATGCTACATCAATAGTATCCAATCCAGTATTTGTTTAACATCCTTAAAAGTAGTTATGACAGATGCTAATTAAATGTCACACTCTTAACCTATTTGTTTTAGTTACTTTTTGTAAGTACATTCCTAGACAAAAGATGCATTTTGCAAGTACACTCATGAAATTTTAGAAATCAAAGGCCACTTTGTGTTTTTATGTTTAGTGAACAGACTATAGTAGATTATGATCTTACCTGGAAAAACGTTTTCCCTTGTGATTTCGTGGAGATTCGTCTTGCCTTGCGTGAATGATCACGATCGTTTATTACGTTATGGCTTACTGCTACTGGAGAACAACTGCCCTAAACACAAAACCAAGCAAAGTTAAATCAATAGCAAAAACTGTGTAGGTAAGGAGCTTAACACGCAAGCCGACGCTACCAACGACGCCGCGCTTTTTCTGCGCGATAAGAGGGAGAAAACGCATGATACAAGTAAACTTGTAGGTAAACGTGCAGTTTAGGTCACCCAGATGTAAACAAACCGATCGGCACCACTCGGGTCAGAATATGCAGGGTTGCCAGACTGAATGCATGCGCGTTTTCACGTGCTACGTTATTACGTTACCACCAGTGATTTTGAATGACATAGATACAAGTATAGCATTTAAAATTACATACGTTTATGTGCCAAGATGTGTAACATCCCTTTTTCGTGCTATCTTCTTCTGTAATACAGAATATGAATATACTCTATCTTTCTTGCAGTTACTAGCACAGCACTCTAGATATAGAACACAGCATGCTTATTTTTGTTTTTCAAAAACGTATGTTGGTTATTGCACCTTGTTATGAACAAGAAATGTCAAACTCACATTTTAGGTGTAAACACATAACCTTAAAGAAGTCGGCTGTTGACTAATTTCAGTATGACTAAATTATGCTTTAAATGCGATAAAGAAGATGATTAAGTATTTCCATGTGATGGCTGTAAAAGAGAGCTGTGCAAAAAGTGTGGAGAAATATCCGAAACCGAAATAAGATGCTTAAAGTTACGTAAGAGAAAACTGCTAATCTTTTGTGAACCATGTAAGGTTGGTGTTTTTCGTGTTCCAGAGTTAATTAAGTAAGTGCAGCAGCTACTTGAGAGTAAATTTGATCAATGGTGACAATATGTCATGAATGTGCAAATAAGCTGGATATGGGTCACAACAAGGCTTTGATCTCAGAAATGTTTTAACGTCAACAGCGAGCTAAAAATGTTATACTTTTCAACGTTCAAGAACCTCATGGTAACTCCTATTCAGAAAAAGCCCACGTAGACAAAAACTCAGTCAAAGAACTGTTGAGATATCGAAGTGGATACTTATAACTTGAAACTTTTTAGTTTAGAAAAATTTTATATAGTATAATACCTACGTCGTTTAGAAGTTATTCTGAATTCTTATGAAGAAGCAAAAAATATTTTAAGAAACAAGAATAAAATTGCAGTGCCTAATGTGCAAATTAAATCTGATCAGACTCTAGCGCAAACAGATTACTTTAAAAAAAATAAGGCTAAAATTGAGCGGTTTAATAAGGAAGGAGTTACTAATAAAACAATCAAATACCTAAATGGTGTTCCTACAATTGTGGATGCCACTTCCCGTAGTAACTCAAAAAACTACTAACTGTGTACTATCAAAATACTCGTGGCCTTCGGACCAAATTACAGTTACAAATTGCAGTAACTACCAATAGTGATTATGATTTAATAATTTTTACTGAGGCATGGTTACAGAGTGACATTTCTGATAACGAAATGGGACTCTCAAACTACACTGTGTTCAGGAAGGATCGGAATAGTGAAACTAGTGTTTTTAGTAGAGGTAGTGGTGTTTTGATAGCTGTTCGGAACCATCTCTGCAGTAGCCGTATTTATGTTACTAACACTAATGTTAAACACTTGTTTGTAAAAATTTTCTGTCAGTCAACTTATCTTATAGTGGGTGCAGTTTATATTCCACCGAGGTCTGCGGGGGATATATGTGTTGTCCCCAGAAATTTTGAATACGAACATTTCAATGCATTACTTGGCGCCTAGTTACTACTCTCATTTTTTGCTTAGCCGAACTACAGTGACTATATAATCATGATTATTTTATTCGTAGAGATTTCAACCAATCAAAAGGCTGGATTTAGTTAAGTTATCTTGTATAATTTCGATTATACAAAATCGATTATACTATAGTAACTTCACTAGGCAACGCAATACATAACTTTTGTCAACTTGATGTCGTTTTCATGGAGATGACTTTCAGCTAGGTTAATTCAAACAAATCGAGCTGCCAATAAAATATTTATTTGATCCTAATATTAAAATTTACTCACAAAATAATCAAATCGAATACAATGCGTACTTCGAACAGGTTATACGTCTCAAACTTCCTGCACAATAACAAATCGTGTCAGTTTGACAGAATAATCCTCCCGCTGACGCGGTCGGACTATTTAACCTGTCAAACTGACACTCTTATTATTGTGCAACAAGTTATCGACATATAACCCGATAATATCGAAGTACTTATAGTATTACTTCTGATTATATAGTCACTGTAAGCCGAACCAAATATTTTAATTCACTAAGCAACGGAAAATAATTAGTAATTTCTAGTTTTTACTGCTTTTGTAATAAAATACGGAATCAAAGTCAAAAATAGTTACACGATACAAATTATACTTAAATTCTAACAAACACAATATTAACCTAATGAATAACAAATAGCTAAGTTTATTTTATTAAATGTTCAAAAACATCTTGTTGAGCAAGACAATATCCCAGACGATCATAAAATTCTGGTCTAATTTCTCTTAACATCGCAAGAGTGATATTTTGAGAGGCTTCAAGAAGTTTTATTCTGAGTTCATCCACGTTGTTATCTCTTTGATGCTGATGGGTATAAATTGTTTGCTTTGTGGTCCAAAAAAAAAAAAAAAATATTTGGGGACAAATCAGGAGATCTTGGTGGCCATTTTATGTCTCATGTGGTGCTAATAATACGATGAGGAAATATTGATTTAAATATTCCTTAGCCGCATTGTGAGCAGGACATCGGTCGTGCTGATACCAGATGTGGGCCATATCAATGTTTTGTAAGTCTTGAACTGCTGGTATCACTTGCTTGTCAAGCAGTTGCAAATACTTTTGGCCATTGAGGTTCCCGTCAATAAAAGATGTTCCTATAATAGTGTCCCCCAATATACCAGCCCAAACGTTAAGTTTTTGGGGGTACTGAGTTCTTAAAGTTATTCTTTGGTGACTGTTTTCTTTGGACCAGTATCTCACTACCGAAGAATTATGACTACCATGTAACAGGAAAGTCGATTCGTCACTAAACAGAATATTTCTAAAAAATTCATAATTATTGTTTACTCTATCCATCACATCTTCACAAAATTCCATTCGACGACCATGGTCAGCTGTGAAAACCTCTTGTGTCGTTTTAACTTTGAAAGACTTAAAACCATTCCTTTTAAGTAGTCTATGCACTTCTGATTTTCCTGCATTAATTTCTGGATTTTCTGCAAGGGTGCTTGTTGACAAAGTGTCATTTTCTGTTATCATATTGCGAACCATAATTTCCCGCATTTCAGCTTCTTCATTTTGAGGCTTCCATTCCTTTGAGCACTTACATGATGGATTTTCAGAACCAGTTTCCTCAAACAAATGTTTAACATTGAAGACCGAACTGGTGTTTACTGTCACATCGTATGCCATAACAAACAAATTATTCGCGATTTCATTCGTGGAATGACCTCGGTAAAACCATTTAACAATTTGAGTTTTCTGTTCTGTTGTCAACATTTTGAAAAGAAAAATTAACCACTTATGTGTATCATATTTGAAGCTATGTATAAAGTCAAATTGACATGCACAACCAACAATTAAAAAACGAAAGTGAGAAACACTTTCTGCAACTGCTGCAACTACTTATTGTCTGGGTAAATTATTATACAACATTGTTAGAATGTACTTATATAAAAAATAGTCAGTACTACTTAATGGATTTTATTATTCCAATTTAACAAAAACAAGAATATAATTCCATTTTATATATTCAATTCATATGTATTGTTGCTTATCTAGTTCTCCAACCAGTTACTAAAAAGCAGAAATTGGGAATTGATCCACTTATTTGTCCAAAAATACAAGAAAATTTATTAGAAAATGAGGAAAATAGCACGCCAAGATATAGTGCGTCTCCCGATGGGGTAGGTACTACACTCTTGTAAACTATCGAATTTTTTATTCTTCAGGAAAAAGTCATTCTTGATAAAAAGTTTTACTTGTCTTAAAAAGTCACAGTGATTAAACTTACGATAAAGTATACAAAACATTAAAAAAAAATTTAAATGTAATATTGAACTTAAGTACTGACTCTTATTTTTAACTTTTATGAAAAATTTTATTTAACAAAGTTGTTACAAAACTGAAGAAAAGCTCAACTATGGAGTTTGGTTAAAAATAACAAAACTAACTTTTTCCTAAGAAAACTAAATTTTTGAGGTCAATATACAACTCTTTATACTTTCTTATTCTTGACAGAAAAAATAGTTCGAGTGAGAACAGTAAACAGTAAAAAAATCAACTATATTACGAACTTTCAACATAAAGATCTACTAGAACTTGCACATTTTCTAATTTTCTAACTTCTTCATACACATTCATATCTTTCTTTATGGTGACAAATTCATATGACACTGACAATTTTAACGACAAGTTAAGATGGCACCTTTAAAAAAGCTCATAAAGCAATAAATCGAACCAGATTGAGGAATGGGATGAGCATATGGGTCTTGCTCAGAAAAAAAAAATCTGCGATACTGAAACAATAACTAGAAGAAAACAAGGCACAACCAAAATTTTCGAAAATTAGGGTATCTTGATATTTTCACCGCTTAGTTTACTATGAAGGCGCTGATACATACATGTTTTCTATAGCAACCGGCACAGAACTTCAGAAAAAGTTATCTTCTTGCAGCATTGAAGGTGGAGTTTTCCGTTTTAAATAGTAACCATGTGTTGATACGCAGGTTAAATGAATCAATGCCCTTTGATCCTAACTCACAAGACCAACCGAATTGTGTACAGGGGGGGAGTAGGTATATACGAACCTACCTGCGCTAAAATTCTAAGGTTCCGCGCGAGTTGCTATATTTTTTTGATAGTATACATATCTGTATATTTAGCATGTGAAAAGTTTTCTTTCGGCACCTATTTTGAGACTTCCACCAAGCCGATTTATATATTTTTTTTAAATAGAAGCTGCCACCCTAGTAGCACAAAATGGTTGGGCCAACGTTGGCTCATTGAAGTGTCCCACAGTTGGCCAACGGTATGTAATGTCCTCTTTTACAGTCAAACCCCAACCATCGATTTCCCAACTGAGGGCCAACTATACACATTAAAGTATTCCCAACCAGCATCCAACAATTGAACAACCAAAAGCCAACAAATAATCTAACTCAGATTTCTGTATTAATCGGTAGGTATGAAAAGCCAAATAAACAAGTGTAAATAAAAATGCCATTTATTATACATAAAAGAAAACATAAATACAATACTTACAAATCTTGTATAAAACAAGTAAGTTATAATATATTTGAAAAACGAATAATTTTCAGCAATATTAAAAATCACCAAGTATATCAACTTTGCAAGGTTCAGAAAATAAGGTTTATGTTATTTTATTTTATTTATTTCATCCCCACTATCATCACTGCTGTATAAAATTCTTCTCTCTGCTTTCCTTTTTCTCACCTTCGTTTCTTCCGATGCAGAAACTAGTTCTGATTCACTTTCGGTCTCCTTTGGCGTTTCTCTTGCTTTTAAAATATTTTCTGGAAATGCAAAGACAAAATTAATATTAAATCCACGTCATTTAAATTTGACCCGCTACAAATATAAATCGCACTTCAAAATACAAATATAATTATTATAGTTTAGGCAAGGTTTCTAGATTTTAAAACTTTATATTGCTATTGCATTATCTAGTTTAAAGTAGAATTAAGGTTGTAGTGTGGGGTGCTAATAGTTATTAAAGTATCAAGGGCATTATGAGCAAAATAAGCCCCCAAAATTGTTAGTGTACAAACCAAGAGCCGTTGGCCCGAGGTGTGTACAACAATCGCGGCACTTAGTTCATAATGCTTTCAGCGTTGTATGTCATACCAGTTTTATTATCTAATTTAAGTCAAAGTGATTTTGAATTACATTTTCCTAGTTATCGCTTGTAATTTTCAATTTAAACAAATAGTGTTTATTTTATCCTATTATGTTACTATGATTATAAGCATTACTCCTTAGCAATAAGTTGCGTTAAGATGCATTTAACAACACTAGTGTCGTTGAGAAAAATAACATGCAATACTTTATTAGCATTTAATCACATGTTGGTAGTACTGACGTGTATTGTCAATCTATATCAAATTCGATGTTAGTAGGTTAGGTTTTGTTTGTTACTTGACACAGACTGACGCAAAACTTAACCTGCTAATCTAGAATTTAACATAACCTGACAGTGTTACCATCTTACCAGTGATACCACCACAGCCGATATATGTCTCGCTGTTGTAAGTGTCACTAATAACAATTTATCCTTTTTTAAAAAAAATTGAATTTTAGGATAAAATAAACCGTGTTACGATATACGTAACGTCATCTGCTTTCTACATTACTCGAGAATTTTAAAGAACTCGCTCGTAACGTCGCTCGTTCATTCAAACTATTCTCTCGTAATGTAAAAAGCTTAATAACATTATTTGAATCGTAAATTACTATTACTTTTTCATAATAACATTATAAAAAAATAATTTCCCTGGAGCGTTATTTTGTTATAACATACCTTAAAATACAGTAATTATTATCAATTAATATACCTACTGGTATGATATAAACATTATAAATTACCTACATATGAGATAAAGATCTGTTTGTATGTAGAAACAAATTTGTATTCTCGATTTTTCTTGAAAACTGCTATTATTTTAACCAAACTCAACAAAAACTTGTTTACATTTTCTTTACTACATGCAGACAAAACTAAACTTTTTAATGGGTTCATTAACGATACTGAAAATAAAGAGCGCAGAAAACAATCCTGTATGAAAGAAATATTGCAACAATCTGTTTTTCAACTTGTGCTACTTTGAGACACGTGTTAATATAGATCCCAAAACTGGAAGATACTGTGTAACGTTCGTATACTGACCAGTACTAGAAAATATTCGCTTTACAGCGTACACCATCCACGTTTCACATACAGGATCTCCATTAACCAAACGGAGGCCAAAAACTTTCTTGCTTCCTCGATGTCAACCACTCATCATCTCGAACTAGTCCAGGCCTCCTTCGAACTCCACAACGTGAAACATGTTTGTGTATTCTTCTAAAAATTGGGAAAAACAAGTTATAATATTGAATATATAAGAAACAAGAGTGATCACAAAGTACAAGATTTACAGAAATAAGTACTCATATCGGCCAAAATTGTTTATAGCTAATTTGTTAGGTTAGGTTGCACGTCCCTTTTCTATTTATCCATAATGTGGGTTATTTCAAAACATAAATAAGTTACAGTAGGTACATGAGTATCATATTATTGTTAATTTTACTTACCAAATCTTGGATATGTAGGAAGAAAAGGACCCACAAGTACAAGAACAAACAACGCAAGCTCGCATCGATAATGGCGCCGGGCGCGTTGCAGAGGGCAGAAGCCACGAACAGCGGGGTGGCGGTTGCTTGGCTCGCGCAATGCGCAATACGTCATTAATAACATCACGGGGCATGCGTCAGCTGTTGTACAAAAACTGATTTTGATAAACGTAGTAGACAAATTTATTTTATGATCATACCAAAATTTGCCATAATTACTGATGGAATTAATAAATTGCCAATTGATGAATTGGCTTCAGTATTCACTCATTCAACTTCCCTGTTATAAATAACTAAAATTCACAACAAAATATTACAGTTGGGCCAACGCACGGTTTTTGTTAATAAATGCAACAACTATCTTCCTAGCACACTGATGATATCCCAACGCTGGGCCAACGTATGATTATTGTTGACAAATTCAACATTTATTTCATTTTATACCAATGTTGGCCCAACGTAGGATATTAGTTGGCAAATCTACCAACCATTTACCAACCATGCCAACTATATCCCGACGTTGGCCCAACAATCTGTGCTACTAGGGCACCATGTGGGTTTGCAAATATATGCTGCTCAACAAATGAACTGAATCATTTGCATATATTGGTGCAATTTTATGAATATTTCCAAAAACAGTCATGGCATTTTTGGTAATGTTTCAGGATTGTGTCACTATAAAAAGCATTTCTTTTCGTAATTTTGTTTAAATAAAACTAAGTCCATTAATAAAATATCATTTGAAAATTTTGAGTTTTTCCCAAATGTTGATAGCACATTGCATACAAAGTATGCCAAAAAATTGTAAATGTTCCAAAAGACTCGAAAAACTCTTAATTCCCTTTATTTCATACTGATGTCAAAAATGGCATTTTTTGGATTACTTCCGGTACAAAAAATGGAACATTTAAGTCTTAGTACATTAAAGTAAAATATTAACGTTCAAGTACTTTAAAATTATACGTCAGTTGTTAATATTAAATTTGAAACGATTTACAACTTTTTATTTAAAATTCATTAAACTTGCAGTATGAAATAAACTGTTGTATTCACCACGAACGAAAAGTGTTTTTAAAGGTCCTCGCAAGTAATTCCGTCCTTGGCTGATGCCTCGGCCTTTAAAATGTCACTTTTCGTTCTAGATAAATAAACTACTATTTTTTGCTCTTCCTCTTATTTTTGTTAAATAGTATTTTTTATAATGGTATGGTTTTAAAATTGTATTAATATGCTTCAGTTGATATTATCCAATTATAAAAATACAAAACTTATTTTAATTAGAATATGTAGTTTGTAAGTATATGTAGTAAATCCCTGTTATTTTTATAAACAAAAACATATTTCAAATAAATTTGATATTTAAATAGCAGCTTTGTGCTTTATTATATGCAGTGCTTTTTTTCTGCCGGTACGCACCGGTACGCCGTACCGGCACCTCTAAGAAAAAGAAAAAGAATAAATAAACAGAAAAAAAAAGAATGGCGAGTTTTGGAGATGTGGAACGATGAACGGTTCGGCTGTAGAGTTTTAACTAGGTCTACTTAGTTTGTGAGCAGACTGTACCGGCGCGTGGACAGCTGATTCATGCATCCTACCCCTCCCTCCCCCAAACTACGCCACGCACTTGTATACACATCACGTGGCATCACCCGTCTCGGTCTCAGTAGTTAAGTAAATAATCATAACTCATGACCATCACTTATTGATGAGCCACCCTGTATTTACTTGTAAAGGGGTCAAAAAGTGTTAAAAATCGTTTTAAGTGGTCTAAATCCCCCCCCCCCCCCGTTTTTGGTGGGGGGTACCCCCCGGTAGTTTACAGTACCGGAACCTCATATTTTACAAAAAAAGCACTGATTATATGTATATCCACATATTATGTATCATGTACAAAATATATTCACGATAAGCATTACTTAAGTATCTTTAATTTCATTGCAACGTTGGGAAATATTTTAATTTGAAGCATTGCCATATTACTATTTTTAATTTTTTAGTGCGACACAACAACCTTTCAATGAAAAACGTTAGAAAATCCAACTCGGAAAAACTTGAAAAATTCAAGAAAGATTGAAAACTTCACAGCCTAACACAGGAGTTTATTTATTTATTTATTTTTAAATTAATCCCTTTTTATGCTGTGATCCCAATCTGATAAAGCTTCGTCCTGATTTTTAAAATACCCCGTTATGACTGCTACAGCTTCTTCCGTGGACAAAAATCTTTGCCCTCCTAGGTGTTTTTGAGCTTCAGAAATAGATGGAAGTCTGAGAGAACATGAAGTACCAATTCAAAACCGTACCAATGAATTTCAGCCATCGCAACTGTTGATGTTTATGCCAAAGCTTCATTTTGATGGTGTAGGATACGCTTCGTTAGCATTTCAGTTAGCTTTCTTTGAATTTCTTTACGAAGTTGATGTAAAAAGTTAGAGTAGTATTGTCCTGTTATGGTTTGATCCTTAAGAAAGGAATCCACCAGCAATATTCCCTTCCCATCCCTAAAACCAAAGCCATCACTTTACTAAAGGACGGCACCACCATTGCTTTTTTGGGAGGTGGTGAGCCCTTATGCTTCCACTGTTTCGACTGCTGCGTTGAGTTAGGCTGATAATAGTGAATCTATGTGTCATTGGTGGTAGATAACAAATCTTTAAATAAAATTATTAGGATCAGCCTCATAACAGAGCAGCGACGTTTGAAAAGGAACACGTTTCTAATCAATTATCAGAAGCCAAAAAGCCCACCTCGCAACAACTTTCAACTTTCCTAACTCATTACTTAAAATGTTTTGAACCCGTTCATAGGATATGCCCACAGCCTCTGCTATTTCTCGAACCTTGATTCGCAGATCTGCCATGCCCGTATCGTGAATCAAATCGATGTTTTCTTCAGTGGTAGCAGAAGCAGGTCCTCCACTGCGAGAATAATCTTCAATGCCGTTTCTTCCTCTGTTTCAATTCGGCTGCCCAGTTTTTGACCATTGTGTATGGAGGACAAGATGTTCCCAAAACGTTTGCCATGTCTTCATGAATTTGTCCTTTTTGTGCAGGTAGGTATTTAATCACTGCACGGTGTTCTATTTTTTCCATTTTAGAAGAGTCAATGCACACATTGCTCCACAAAATTCCACATGTCTCAAATTAACAGAATAACGTAAAGCTTTGCATATAACCAACAGTGCCCATAACCTCACTACGAATAATTGTAGCTATAATGTTGCCCTCTCTCTGTCATGTCATAAAATTTTCAATCTATTCGCGTAGAAACTTTCTGCAGTACATATGGGGTGCTCATTATTTTGAAATTAATTGATAAATACATGACTCATTGGTGTCTGTTTTACATATCTGTCACAACTATAACATCTTGACAATTTCAATTTTGGTGCTTTTGCTTCAGGGTTGGTAAAGTAACTGCAACAAAGATAAATACATACACATTCTTTTGCTTGAGAAAGAGATGATAGCAAAAAAGTATGTCTTGGTTATGTTGGATCATTAGATGAACCTAGAGTCCCTGTATATAGTTATATAAGAGTCGGGCAAACACAAATGTCAGCGGCCATTAGTGTTCCAAAAATAAATGATAGCGTTCAAGGCCGGAGTTGTTTTCCTTAGTATGTGCCACTTTTATGAATTTAATTACTTGTCAGTTTGAGATTGTCAATAAATTGTAAATGTAAAGCATCTACGAAAACTGCTCTGGTAGGTATCTACCGTTTACCGATTGGTGGTCAGCTGATTTTGCGGTATATGGATCGGATTGAGTAATTTACGAGCGCTTTTTTGGTGGTGTAGTAACCACATAACCTCTAAAAACTTGTCTTGTCGTTGTCGAATCGGACAATAATCTCAATAATAATTCAGACGTTAAAGCGTACACAACACCAGCCTCTACTCCGCTCGGTAAAGAGAGGTTGCGGATAATACAAATATAATAATTACTATATTACAAGAGAAGAGGACAAGTTCTATAATTTTAATTTCCTTATTAAATAATCAATGATACAGCTGTATGAAAAGTAAAACATTCAAATAGGTACAGGTTTTTATATAACGCTTTAACTTTCTTCAGTGCATCCATTAATTCCTGTAATAGCTCATCTTTCACTATGAAACTGCTCGTCCTTTATGGCAATTCTTTTACCCATTCTGATTCTTACATCTTCTTTTGAAGGAATGTTTCCAATACATATGCAATATATGCATGTTATATTCGGAGCTTTAGCAAAAATATCCTCAAAGAGCGAAAAACTAGCCAATTACTTTTAGCTACGAATTTTCACGGTATGCTGAAATGTGTCGCTTCAAGTGGATGTTGGAACAGTTTGAATGTCGATTCTTGTATCGCAGTTTTTGAGCACATCAAGTTTTGACGAATAACCTAGAATGAGATTGGAATATTGAATTGGAACAGGCCCGGTGGTTTAATACGTGCAGTGGACGATGATTATTTAAACTTACATTACAAACGTTGAAACTTACATTGTGAATAAATAAAGTAATGGAGCCTTTCCCATTGAATTTTATCAAAATGTATTTCAGTTTGCGTTGCAGTTTTTGGGAGAGATTTTAAGATAAACTCTTGCTCTCAGCGATTTTTACGCCCAAATACGCAACAACCTGTCATCTTGCTTAATAGTTTGACAATCAAACAGTACGTCATTTAATTGTCATTGTCATAGCCATCGTTCAAATTTTTATTTTAGATTGCTACGGCGCATGCTCACTGGATCGTAGCCAATCAAAAAATGAACCGCGTTTGCCCGACTCTTATCTTACTATACAGGGTGCCCATTTTTGGAGCTCCACCATGGGGATCTCGGTAACCATAAGAGATACGAGGTCGGTTAAATTGGGGCAAAGTTGCGCAATTTGGAGCTCAATAATATGCCGGTTTAAAATTTCAAAAATTCCGATTACCTCCGGAGATATCCGAAAAAAACCGGAATTTTGGAAATACGTTTTTATTTTTTCCTCGGCTTATTTGGTGACCTAATTCAAAATGAGTGACACTTCGTCATTGCAACTTTTCCTCCTCTACAACCTGCCGATGTCATATTTGAAATCAGACGTTTCGATTTTCGACAATCATCATCAACTTTGGTTTTTCTTAGGGGCACTATCTTGGATTTTCACATTTTTGAATTCAGCTTTGTTTTCTGATTACGGTGATGTATCACATGTTAAGGTTCAGTGTTGCAGTTTGGGTGAAATATCAAAAATTCTGTTTTGCAAAGACTGCCTTGGATATAACATCCATACTTTTGTTTAACAAAGGCATTGTTGACAGTTCGATTTAAGTTGGCTTAACGTCACCTACAGTTACAAAATTAGTATAAATTTATTAACAAAATGCTCTTTTCAACTGAAGAAAAACGAGATATGCTAGAAATTTATTTATTTGACAGTAGGATATAAAAAAGGAGAAAATTATGTTTTAAATTTACAACATAGGATAAAACTAAATTTTGAGAAACAAGTAAATAAAGAAAATTATAAGAGGTGCTCGAAGGGTTCACCCTCCACTTCCAAGCACAGCTCTATGCGTCTTCTTAAATTCTGCATTGATCTTAAAACGTCCCTTCTTCTTATTTTGGTCCTTAAAGTTGTGATGATCTTCCTTCGCAGCTCATTAATATCGGCGGGTACAGATTTATAAATGAGATCTTTCATAGTTCCCCATAAATAGTAGTCTAATGGGGAAAGATCTGGTGAACGTGCCGGCCAACGTATGTCTCCACTGTTTGAAATGACTCTACCCGGAAATATTTCAGACAAATAATCAGCCACTCTCCTAGCATTATGTGGCGGAGCACCATCTTGCTGGAACCAAAGGTTATTCAAGCGGTTGAGGCAAATGTTGTCATCGATGTAATCCGTAAGGTAGGTCCTTAAAAAGTGCAAATACCCATCTGCGGTCAAATTGTCTTCGTAAATGTATGGGCCAATGATCGTACCGCCAAATAAACCAACCCATACATTTAGCCCGAAACGTGCTTGTGGTCGACGTCCTTGGTGTTCGTGTGGATTTTCAGTGGACCAGACATGTTCATTGTGACGATTGAACATGCCTGAGTTGGTAAATTTGCACTCGTCCGTGAATATCACGTTGGAAAGAAAATGGGGATTTTGTTCCAACCGTGCCATGATATTCCTACAAAACGCTGCTCTCCGTTCAGTATCTCCTGGATGCAAAACTTGGGTGATATGAATTTTAAACGGGCGATATTTATGTTTTTTCAAGACTCTCCACACTGCTTGATGTGATACGTTAATTTCGTCTGCTATAGCCCTTGTTGAAGTTGAAGGATTATCTTGAATCTAATGAAGAATTCAATTCATTGCCGTTTATTATTTTTGAGAAAGTTTTAACAATTTACTCACCGCCTGTAAAATTTCCACTTCATTCGCATTTGGTCTATGAACACGTCTTCGAGGCTTAGAAAATGCACCAAACTCGGCTAAATTTCTATGAAGGAATAACAAATAATTTTGAGCTGGTTGTTGTCTTTCTGGATACCGCTGTAAATATCTTTCCGAAGTAACTTGCGCATTTCGATGCGAAGCGTAATAAATTTCTAGCATATCTCGTTTTTCTTCATTTGAAAAGGGCATTTTGTTAATAAATTTATACTAATTTTGTAACTGTAGGTGACGTTAAGCCAACTTAAATCGAACTGTCAACAATGCCTTTGTTAAACAAAAGTATGGATGTTATATCCAAGGCAGTCTTTGCAAAACAGAATTTTTGATATTTCACCCAAACTGCAACACTGAACCTTAACATGTGATACATCACCGTAATCAGAAAACAAAGCTGAATTCAAAAATGTGAAAATCCAAGATAGTGCCCATAAGAAAAACCAAAGTTGATGATGATTGTCGAAAATCGAAACGTCTGATTTCAAATATGACATCGGCAGGTTGTAGAGGAGGAAAAGTTGCAACGACGAAGTGTCACTCATTTTGAATTAGGTCACCAAATAAGCCGAGGAAAAAATAAAAACGTATTTCCAAAATTCCGGTTTTTTTCGGATATCTCCGGAGGTAATCGGAATTTTTGAAATTTTAAACCGGCATATTATTGAGCTCCAAATTGCGCAACTTTGCCCCAATTTAACCGACCTCGTATCTCTTATGGTTACCGAGATCCCCATGGTGGAGCTCCAAAAACGGGCACCCTGTATACAGGGACTCTAGATGAACCTTGTGTTTGTATCTATATCCTTCAAAATCACTGGTTACCACACTTAATTTTTCCCGCGTGTTCGGTTGTTTTTCAATGAAGTTTTAGTAGTTTTGGTAATCCTGCTGTTATTTAATTTTCTGCTTTTATCTTTGATGGCAGTACGCTACGAAATTATTTAAAAATTGCATTAATAACTAATAACCCCTAATATAATTGAAATAAAATTACATCTGTTGGAAAATAAAAGATACAGGGGTGTGTAGGGTAGAAATAAAATCTACTGTATTTGTAACTAAACCTTCAATCAGTGCTAAGATTATTATTGAATATAAAAAAGTGCAAGATATGTAACTACAAAAATTAAATTAAATTGTTTATAAGAAAGCGTATGTAGATGTATTTACAGTATATAAACTGAATTGAAATGAAAAACAGTGCTTTCGTAAAGTAGCGGATAAATTCGTTAAAAACTCAAGGAATAACTTTTGAAAAAAATGCTCGCACCAGTCGATCATTATTTTTTTTTGAGCATTTTTTGAAATAAACTGCATACATACAGGGTGTCCCACGTATGAGGCATGACGTTATCGATGATTTTTTGAAATGGCAATCCCCATTTTTCATTACGGAATTTGAAAGAATGCATTTTTTTACTTACGCTAAGCTGATTTTTTAGTATAGGTCCGATGATCAAACATTACGAAAAAAAAAAATTGCAAATTACTAAATTTAATTACAATGAAATTTCAAAACCAACTAAATTAAATGTACAAATTGTGCACAGTTGTCTGCCTGACAGTAACTAAGACGACCGTCATGTTTTTTATCGATTGTTATCATTGATAAAAACGTAAAAGCATACTTCTTAAAATCAAATTTAGTATTTTGCAAATTTAATTTTTTTTTCTTAATTTTTGGTCATGTGAACTATACGCAAAAATTACCTTAGCGTAAGTAAAAAGATGCGTTCTTTCAAATTCCGTAATGAAAAAAAGGGGTTGCCATTTCAAAATATCATCGATAACGTCATACCTCACCCTGTATTTATGCAGTTTATTTCAAAAAATGCTCAAATAAAAATAAAAATCGACGGGTCCGAGCGTTTTTTCAAAAAGTTGTTCCTTGAATTTTTAACGAATTTATCCGCTACTTTACAAAAGTACTGTATTTCATTTCAATTCAATTTTTTTTAAATACATCTACATACGCTTTCTTATAAACAATTTAATTTAATTTTGGTAAACATGTTTTATTAACAATTCAATTTATTTTTTGTACATAGATCTACTCTTTTTTATAAACAATTTACTTTAATTTTGGTAAACATGTATGCACTGTTTTATTAACAATTCAATTTATTTTTTGTAAATACATCTACGCTTTTTTATAAACAATTTAATTTAATTTTTGTAGTTACATGTCTTGCTTTGCACTTTTTTATATTTAATAATAAACTTAGCACTGATTGAAGGTTTAGTTACAAATACAGTAGATTTTATTTCCACCCTACACACCCCTGTATCTTCCTTTTCCAACAGATGTAACTTTATTTCAATTTCAATATTAGTTATTACTGCAACTTCGTAGCGTACTGCCATTAAAGATAAACTAGCAACCAGTGAGACAAATGTCTCATTTAATAAAACAAAAAAGACCGTTTTTCAAATAGAAAGCGTATTAAATAAAAACAATAATATTGAAATTCGGTTTCTGACCTGACATGACCATTCCAAACATATAACTTTAATAACTTTTTTCTCTATCTCTTACGGTTTGGCTGCTGAAACAGCGTCCCGGACGGACCAGCGTCCCGGACGAACGGAAATCATCTCGAAAACCGGAAGTGTCACGTGACTGAAATTCGGTTCCTGACCTGACATGACCATTCCAAACATATAACTTTCATAACTTTTTTCTCTATCTCTTACGGTTTGGCTGCTGAAACAGCGCCCCGGACGGACTAGCGTCCCGGACAGAGTCTATTAGATAAAGGATGCAGAAAATTGAATAACAGCAGGATTACTAAAACTACTAAAAGTTCACTGAAAAACAACAGAACACGCGGCAAATATTATGTCTGGTAACGTATTATGTTACCAGACATAATTTTATAATCGTTATTACGTAGCACGTGAAAACGCGCATGCATTCAGTCTGGCAACCCTGCATATTGACCCGAGTGGTGCCGATCGGTCTGTTTACATCATATATTTAAAGAACTATATTGCTAGCGGCTATGAGTTGGGGGGTCACAAATAAGTGAGACAGACAACCAACTCTTCAATGTATAATGGTGAGCTGTGCGCAAGCGCGTCGGAATCGTCCGCGGGGTGGGGAAGCAATCAAGTTTAAAATTCGCTTCTAAAGGCGGAGTTTAAATTCTCAGGCATGCGCACTAGATGCTTTATACTCAGAGTGAGACTATGTCGGCGCCGTAATGTTTTCGGCCGTTTCCAGGCCCTACTAGCAATATATGTATAATATATATATTGTTTACATCTGGGTGACCTAAACTGCACGTTTACCAACTTGTAACATGGAGAAAACGTGGTTGAACGCTACCGGCAATGTCACCGCGAGTGCGACTAAATCACGCAAAATGTGCATTACATACCTCCCTATTCCCTATTGCTCATGTCACGATTGCAGAACAATGAAAATAGAGACGCTAAAACACAGAACATTTATTGTGCTAAACTTCCCTTTGCTTTGACGGCGTCACGCAAACAACGCCACAATTTCGCAGAATGTGGCGATCAGTGCCAAAGACAAGAACAGAAAAGATATCCCTCTCTTTCAGTAGACCTCCGGACACATAGATAATATAAAGGGGTTTAGAATGCAAGCTCCCTATCTATTTTTGGGTCTCAGAACATTTAGCGTCATCTGTTGAGTTGAGGACGGTGCAAAATTGGCTAGCCTACTAGATGCTTTCATTTGTTCATTAATTAATTTGTACTTAATACGGGGTGGGCCACGAAACTTGTAGCCCCTGCTTTTGTATTTTGCATTATATTTCAAAAACCCATATAAATACATATAGCAAATATTGTTTAGTTTGATATTTACCAATCATGATCTGTTTTTAATGCATAATAGTTATTTATGCAACAAGTGCTAAAAGTCGACGTTTATGCACGAGACATGAAAATTATGAAACGAAGCCGAAGGTAATTATAATAGTACACATCTGATTTTATTCCTTCTTCTTCTTCTTCTTCTGATGGGGCTTGCTGTAAGCTGCACTGAGACCTATTGGTCCATTGTGCTCCCACCTAATTTGTTATGGGTCTCGTTCGAGGAGGCCGGTTTCCAACGCGAAGGAAGAATCCTACCCATAGGAACGTCCCTTATTGCCTGGGATTCCACCAGGCCGGCTCCAAAATGTTTATGTCGCAGTGTTAGGAGAGCCACACATTGACATAAAACATGAATTGAGGTTTCTTCCTCCAACTGGCACTTTCTGCAGGTGGCATCATTTACGATTCCAATTGTGAATAAGTGCTTCTGTAAGTGACCGTATCCTGTTAGTAAACCAGTCACGATCCTAATGTTTTTCCTGCTCATTGACAGGAGAGTAAAGGTGTTGGTAGGCGACATTTCCCCGATGAGGAGTTTTGCCTGACGTAGCCTTGGTACCGAGGCCCAGTTGGCGCTGGATTGGTTACTTAACCAGCGCTCAACTTGTCGCTTTGCGGTGGCACGGGTAATTCCTAAAGCTGGCTCAGGGCCGATGAGCGGCTCTTGAGAACCTCTTCTGGCTAGAGCGTCAGCTTCTTCGTTACCCTCTATTTCACTATGGCCTGGTACCCATAGTAGTTTCACCCAGTTTGTTGTACCGAGTCTGTTCAGTGTCTGGCAACATTCCAGAACCAACCTGGAGTTGATTCTGCGTGAACTCAATGCTCTTAGTGCTGCCTGACTGTCTGTGCAGATGTAAATATGCAGATTGGAATAACCTCTTTGAAGGTTCTCCTGAGCACAGGTTAGGATGGCAAATACCTCCGCCTGGAATACAGTGGCATGTTTTCCTAGGGCAACGGTGAGTTTGACCCTCGGCCTACAGCCGTAGATGCCAGCACCAGATCCCCCCGCCATCCTGGAGCCGTCTGTGTACCAAACAAGTCCCCTTGGAGTGAGAAGACGCTGTTGCTGACACCAATCGTTCCTATCAGGGATGAGTACCTGAAATGCTTTATAGAACATGTAAAGCGGAGCCATGAAGTCGCTCCTTGTGAGAAGTTCTGGGACCTTCTCAAAATGTTGGATGATCCCTGAGTGTCCCACTTGTTCCCCTTTCATGGCCCACATCTGGCCTTGGCTTAGTCTGTAGGCTGATTTCCTGGCCTCCGCCTCAATCACTAGGTGGAGGGGCGGAAGCCCCAGAAGCACCTCCAGAGCTGCCGTAGGAGCAGTGCGCATTGCTCCAGTTATGCCTAAACAAGCCAATCTCTGTAGTCTGTTGAGGCTGTTTCTGATTGTTGCCTTGCTGGTTGCTAGCCACCAAACAAGAGCAGCATATGTTATTATTGGTCTTGTAACCACCGTGTATAGCCATTTGGTGACACGGGGCTTGAGACCCCAGCTGGTTCCAAAGGTCCGTCTACATCTCCACAGAGAAGCAGTGGCCCTTTGAATTTGTCTCTCTACATGAGTCCTCCAGTTCAGCTTTGAATCCAGGATAACTCCAAGATATCTGACCGATTCGGAGGGCTGGAGAGCTTTTCCGAAGATTGTGGGCTGTCTGAGACCCTCGATTCTCCTTCTTTTGGTGAAGATGACAAGTTCTGCCTTGGTAGGATTAATCCTGAGCCCTTGCCTTACACACCAGTTTTGTACAGTAATGAGGGCTTCTTGCATGATCCCACTTACTGTGCCAGCAAACTTTTCCATTGCTAATATTGCAAGGTCATCAGCGTAACCTAGCACAAAGATGCCTTTTGCAGAGAGCTCCCTTAGTAGCCCGTCCACGACCAGACACCATAACATTGGAGACAGGACTACACCCTGAGGACAGCCCCTAGTGACCGTCGCTCTTATGGAGAACTCGTCTGCTGAAACGATTACCTGTCGGCCCGACAGCATAGAACCGATCCATCTTATCAACGAGGGTTCGATCCCGTGCCTTTCGGCCGCCTGGTATATTTACTTATTTATGTAAAACAAAATTAATAATTATTTTGACAATACTTCGAAAATGTACTAGTCGACTCACCTAGCTGCCTTTTTACAAACGAAACAAATATATGGAGTTAGACAACTTTATATGCGTTAAAATGACAGAATAATACAGTGAGTAGCAGTGCGTGTATTTTCCAAGTACGAACATGTATGACAGGCATGTGATACTACTCGAGTTGTGTTTTTTCCATGTCTTATAATCACATCACACTAGCAAAACCACCTGGAGGTCGTCGAGCACAGATCCGAGGTCCTGGTGAAGACAAAACCACCTGGGAAAGGCACGTAACCCATTTCCGAGGTAGTAATATAGACCGACACACCTACACCAAAGTGACAGTGAAGGCAAGCAACATATGAAGACACTGGGACTCTTAGCAGCAAGACAAATCTGCTTACCAGTATAAATAAACACCTCTGCCAAAACAGTAACCACGTGAGAGTCAGAAATTGTAAAACAGTGTCATATTTACCTGAACGGCAATACCAACGGTCATCTCAACGGAATTAGGACATGGGGGCAAGCTGGAAGCTTCAGTGACGGATTCATATGGACAGCAACTAAATAGAGGCTGGAGTTTGTTGCCTTGGCAGCGGTGGACAGCGGAGGTTTCGAGTCAGTATTAGATCAAGCACGTGTTACAGCTGGAGTCACCTGTACGCATACGAAGTTTTATCCTAATTTAGAAATTTGAAAGAAAATTAATTAATATGTGAATTTCTCGCGTTTTGTAGATGTTTGGCGCGTTTTTATAAGATGTTCGGGCAGAAGATTATTGATTTACCTATTGTTTTAAAAGAACAGGCGAGCGGTTTTTCGATTCCGGCTTGGCGAATGACAGACGTAATGCCTGGCTAATGTCAGCCGATTTAAACAATTGATGTTTGTTTTAGGGCGTTACCCTTAAAGGGGTATATAAGCATTTTCAACGCATTTTAGCGCGTCTTTTTGATTGACAATTTTGTAGAAAAATGTAAATAAAATTTGTTCCCGAAATGAAGCATTCAAATTAAAAAGCTGTTACTAAAGTGTTTGTTTTTACTTTACGCGAGAGAAATTCGCTATACAGCGAGTGCTTACCTTAAATAATATTTATAAAGCCATCCTAATAAGTCCAGAGCACGTGTATATCACAAATCACCTCCAGTGAGGAGAACTCTTACACCGTCAACATCGTGCATATTTTCAGTAGCAGCCATCTTTCCCGAAACGGAAAGAACCCCATCTTGATTCGAAGCACCACGTCTAATCATCCCATGGGGCCTTACGGCAGGAAATTCGCCTTATTCTCTGTCATTTGCACTTGCGAAACTATTATGCTAGTTGCCACATGTGTAAAAGCAAGGCGGTCTATAGACCGCCTTAGTAAAAGGCAATTTAAGACTGAAATTTTACCAGTAAAGAAATAATTTTCCTTTGATCTCATATAACCCCTAGGAACTCACGATTTGAAAATTAAATTATTGCCCATGGTATGAAAATAAAACAATTTGTCTTAAGTAGATAGAACCCTGAGAAAGAATTCGTTTCAATCTTTGAGTGACATGTGAGTTTCATAGAAAACATTATATTTATAAATATAATTATATCTGTTGGTGGTATTCCAAGCCCATAAGCATAGTACTTTTCAGAGATAACTGAGTTTATAGCACCGTTTGGTCCAGTGAGTTATTTTTTTATGATAGGTATCGTAAAATCTATTTTTACTTCCCTCGTCTAAAAGACGAAGGATGTATTGTAATCGCGAAAAAATCACCTTCCGAGATTTCTTCAGATCTTCACGTTTCAGAGTGCCTAGATGACAAAAAACAGGTTTTCTCAATTCCGTCTGTCTGTCTGTCTGTCTGTCTGTTGGCAGTATAGCTCAAAAAGTATTTGTCGGATATATATAAACCTGGAACGAAACCGGTACAATTTCATACAAATATATACAGGGTGAGCACCTTAAAAAATAAAATTTTATTTATTTTTGGGTTAATTTTGAAATAGAAGGAAGTAATAACTTTCACATAGGTCAGGCTTTATATTTGCCGAAAATGAAACTCAATCGATAAAAGATAATGTCAAAAAAGGTAAAAATGTTTTAACCATTACACCGAGCACTTCATGAAACGCGCGCGCCGGACTCTTTGCGAAGGGACGCGGTAGCTCAGATGGTAAATCCGCCGCACGTACATCCTCTGCGGAGACTCAGCCAGAATCAAGTATTCTGCAGAGCCGCAGATGCGGTGGGTTCTTCAAACCCAGCGGGATACATTTTTTTTAATTTTAAAATGTATTTAATGTATTAGAAACGTAAAGATATTTGCACTCCTAACTTAATTTGATTTTTAAAATTATTTAGTGTCAGAATGTCGACGAGGGAATTTCTGCGTAAGGCACTTTACAGATTTTTCTTAGTTTCCGTCACTGCTAAGAATTTTGTTTTCATCCTCGTAAACTCCGCCATGAGCTCCATTTCTTTGCCTGCAATTCCCCTGACATTCCAAGTGTCTAAACTCCATCTCCTGTTGTTAAACTTCTTAACTGCTGCGCTTTTCCACTCTTTCGCGTGTCCACTTCCCTCTATAACGTTTACACGTTCAAACCCTTTCTATTAACCTTATTCTTTGCCTTAGTCGTCATCGGTTTATTCATGTTGTTGCAGCCATTCAGTTTTTTGCAACTTTCACTACACCTTTTTCCCTCCTCATCCCATGTGTAAAGTTCTCCCTCCATACACACTGTCTTATAACCTATTTTAACTTGCTGCCCTTTGCTCTGCTCTTTCGCAATTTTCCTTATCTCCCACTGTATTTTCCTTTCATTTTGCGTAAAATAATTGTCTATATATACCTTAGAGCCACTTAATTTATGTTTATTCTTCATGACTTCTTGCTTACTTTCCCAATTTTGCAGCTCAATGTTTACAGTTTGTCCACTTCTTGTGCTTATGGGGATTACTTTGTTAACATCTACCTTCACCTGTAACTGATCCTTAAAGTATTGCTGAGCAGCCGTTATAGCTTATTTAACGTCCAATTTCACCCCTTTAACTACTACATTATTCCTCCTTTTTTCTTTTTCAATATCCTCTAGCTTATTTTCAAGCACATCAATTCTCGTTATTAATTGCGCCTTCTCCGTATTCCACATTTCTTCCTTCTTTAACATTTCCTCTCTCAGCTTTCTATTTCCCTCCGTGTTTATTCTTATTTTTTCTAGCATAGTTTTCATCATGCTTTTAATTTCTTCCAACTCGCCCATCTCTATTTCTATTCCTTGCGGACTCCCTATTCCCGTCGGTGACCGTAACACCTTTTTGCTTTTGCTGAATGCAGCCGCTTTGCCCTCTCCGCTACTATTCAAGTTTCTGTTGCATTTACTACCTTTTAATTATAGGCGTCTCAAACTTTTTTACTGTCATCACTTTAATTTTAAATGATTTTAAAAAAAGGAACGCCACTGACATTAGCCAGTTATAATGTATGGAAAAAATTAAGAAATTGCCTTAGTAACGAAAAACCGTGCACCTTTGGATGATCGCAATTGTACATATTAACAACTTAATTAAAAAACTAAGGATCATGCTGTACAGGTTTAAAAACTAAAACAAATGTTAATGCAAAAACATGAGAACGGTATACTATGCACTGGTGGACTCTGTGCTACTTCTTTGCTGTGCTACAATATGGTAACATAGCATGGGGCTCTGCACCTAATACTTCTGTTAAACCAGTGGAGGTCAAACAAAAAAATGTTTGTAAATAATGTACAATAAGGAATATACATATACAGGGTGTATTAAACCGTGCTGCTAATAATTACCGCAGGCAATTCTACGTTGAAAAACAAGCAAAAATCTTTAACACCAATTTGGTCTTAGACGAAGAGTCTTTAAATGATAATCACTTAATAGTACTTTATGTAACTAGTCCTCAAAGCAAGGCTTTAGGGGACGAGTCGTAATGTTTCCGGACGAGGCGGAGCGAAGCGCAGCCGAGTCCGTAATATGAAGATGAGTCCTCTAAAGCCATTTGAGGTCGTGTTGCATACAACGTTTTTTTGTATTAGCTCTCCAAACATTATAATATGAAGTTTCAATTACCATTAACGCGGCATTATATTAGGAGGTCGCGCGAAAATATATTTTTCGCTCCCCAAACTGGTTAGGAAACTTTGGAAACTGTCTAGGATCCTCAAAATGGCCATTAGAGGCCTTGTACTTAAAGTCGTCATGGCAACTAATGTTTGAGTCCGCTAAAATGTTGCCATGACGACTTTAAGTACAAGGCCTCTAAATGGCCATTTTGAGGATCCTAGACAGTTTCCAAAGTAACCAGTTTGGGGATCGAATACAAAAAAGGTTTTTTAATTTGGCAACGTTGTACAATTTAAAGCTAAGAGACATGCATTTAATTACCCTTGATCGTATATGTTTGTGATTCTGCAATTAAATCAAGTATGTGTTTATGTTTTTCATGGATATCCTCTAAAATTAATGAAATAATTGACAAATCAAGATTGAATGCGTTTTATTTAAATTAATACTCTTTTCCCGCTGCTGATCATGTAAGTCATTGATACAGCCTTAGTAACGAAACGTGTAAGTCCGTGATTATATTTGTTTGCTGCTTTTTCTTGACATCGGAACTTAATATTATTATTAAGTTCCTAGGATAATAAAATTAACAAAGCAAGGTGTAGATTTAGACGTTTTGTTTATAAATTGCAAGTGTTTATGTGACATGTGACACTCACAGGTAACGCGACTCACGAAAACTTATTCTGGTGACAGGTGACACACCAAACGATTTTTTCAAAAATCTAGGAAAATTTCGATAAGCAGCGGGAAAAATATAATAAGATAACTCGGAATGTATGGCCTATTAACATTTTCGGCAGGCAACAAACGGCGACTTCGTCTTGGCTTGTACTTGCCTACCTCCAATGTTAATAGGTCCTTACATTCCTTGTTACTTAAATAGCTATTTTCTGGCTACAATAGCTGTTCAAAATGAGCACCTGTAACTTCTACACATTTGGTACACCGAGTAAGAATGTTTGGAATTAGATTTTGCAGCATGTTACGATTGTTTATTTCTCTAACTGCATTATTTATCCATTCAATAAGTTGTTCTTCGGTTTCAATTTCTACTTGATAAACATGAGCTTTTAAAAAGCCCCAAAAGAAAAAGTCTAGGGCATTTAGGTCGTGACTTCTTGCGGGCCATGGTATCGGAGCATCACACCCGATTCACCGCTCTGGAAAGTTTTGATTTTACCAATCCCTAGTTTCAAGCCCCCAGTGGGTTGGAGCTCATCTAACTGAGCCCACATATCTCTCCTGGCAAGTAATAGTACTTCCTCCAATAATCCCGGTAAATCGTTGTTCAAAAAATTGACAACATTTTCGGCGTTTAATCGACGAGGCAAAATGTGTGGCCCTATTAGTCTATTTCCGATAATTCCAGCCCATACATTGACGCCGAATCTAAACTGGTGATTAGTTTGATGGAAGACATGAGGATTTTTATCGGCCCAGTGTATAAACATTCCGTTACGGGTAAATGTGGCTTCATCCGTCTATAAAATGTTTTCAATGAAAGCCGGGTTGACTGCGTGTTGCCGTAATAACCATCTGCAAAACACCATCCGTCGCGGATAATCTTCCGGAAGCAACCCATGGACTCGCTGGAAGTGGACCGGATGTAAGAGATTTTCTCTTAACACTCGATGTACAGCAGTATGGCTAATATTAAGTCTTCGAGCTACAGAACGGGTACTTTGTCGAGGTTCGTCTTCAAATACCTGTAAGATGTTTTCTTCTATTTCGGGTTGTAATACATGTTGTGGTCGCCCTCCACCAACTCCCTGCATAGGTTCCATTCTCCCTGTTTCTCTTAAGCGGCGATCTAGTCTTTCAATAACATGAGCATTAGGATGTCTCCTGTTTACATAACGTTCGGCATATAAATTTGCAGCTTGGTGACAATTACCGCCACATTCGCCTGATATCAAATACATATCTGCGTATTCAGGAAAACTATATGCCATGTTTTCTTCCAAAACCAAAAACACCAAACTGAAGAATCAAACAAGGAACAAAGTAGGTTAGAACAATAATAACAGGGAATAACTAATAAATAATGAGTGAAGCAGGTTTTACGAAAAGAAAAGTGACTTTTACAAGTGTCAAAAATGACATTAATCAATCCGCCAATAATACATCCAGTTATGAATTTTCATTCATTCATAATCTATAGCTTTTTATTATTAAATTTTAAAAATAAACCCAGCTTATCATGCATAGTTGCAACGTCTTCCAAAACTATAAATCGCGAAGATTTTGCATTCTTCAATATTAAATTATAAGTAAACCATAAATAACCAATATAATACTGAGATAGAAGAAAATGTTGATTGGTGGGACTGGAACTGTCATGGCAGTTGAGTTCTCCATGCCCGCAAGAGGCGCTGTTGTTGCATGTTCTGTCAAATTGGTTGCATGATCTGTCAAATTGATTGAAAACTTCAAGTTATTTCCAAACATTCCTTAAAAACGCTGCGTGCTCAACTAAAATAAACGTGTTTGTGTGTTTTTGTTCTTGTGGCGTTCAAAAGAAAAGTTGTTCTCGTTAATTATTGTTGCTTGTGTTGTTTATTGTGTCTGTTTAATTTTTATTTGCTGTAAACTTTCAATTGTGATATTTCGTTCGTTTATAAGTTTTGTTTGCTTCAAATTATCAATTAAAGACATAATGGGAAAGTCTGGGTGTTACATGTATAACTTTTATTATTCACGTCGTGATTTAGGAGTAGGTAACAATCGTATAAAACGTACACAATTCTTATAGAAATCGTTTTATAATTTTCAATCTAAAAATATTACATATGAGTATAGGTATTGTATTTACAGAATCAACAACAACCACAAACTATGAAAAATGGTTGCCAACTCTACTCCTCAAAATCCCTAATAATTGTAAATCATAGGTTCTCAACATTCTCCCACCTAGAGTTGGCAATAAATACAAAATGTATAACGGTACTATTCTAAAAGTTTTAGTGGTTTCTGCACCACTCGTCCTGTTCGTGTGATTGCTGGTAGATTTTCTTCTTTCTTCTTTATCTTCACTTCTTTCTTCTGAGATCCAGTCGGCAATTTCACACCTGTTAAATGTTCTCGATCTTCACAGGTTACTTCTAATGGGTATATTCTTTGCACTGGTCTGAGAAGTTCACCTTTCGCTGTTCTTAATCTCGACCCTTTCCAGGTATTATTTCTATTACCTTTGCAAGCGGTCAGTCGATTCGCTTGGTGTCGTCGCTTCCTATTAAAACTATTTCGCCTACTATAAGCCGCCTTGTATTTTTATTGTGCCGATTGACTTTCTGTAAAAGCTGACCAAGATATTCGCTTCGGAAACGATTTCTGAGATCAAGTCTGAGTTTATGAATATACTGCAAACGTTTATTTAAACTTTCACGGTCGATTGTATCAAGATCTGGCACTCCAATCTCTTTTACTTCTTGTATGAACATATTGGGAGATAAAGGTAAAATGCTTGTATCACTGTCAGACAAGTAAGTAATTGGCCTCGAATTTATAATTGATTCACAATCTTAAAGTACAGTCATCATTTCTTCATATGACAGACAAGCTCTTCCGAGTGTTCTTCTCAATAAATTTTTCATGACAAGTATCAATTGTTCCCACCACCCGCCCCACCAAGCAGCACTAGGTGGATTGAATTTCCATTGTATTTTCTGGGCGGTAGCATATTCTTCTATCTTACCCCAGTCAAGTGCCATCAGGGTATTTTTAGCACCAACAAAATTTGTCCCGTTGTCGCTGTAAATAGTTGCGGGCCTCCCTCTTCTAGCGATAAATCGTCTCAAAGCTTGTATGAAAACCTGTGTCGATAACTAGGTCGTTAATTCTAAGTGTACGGCTCGATATACTGCACAAGTGAATATACCGATGGGGCCACAATTATATATAACAGCAATGAGATAACATGAACAAGAAAATAACTCGTATTGCTTGAGTAGGAAAGAGATAAACATAGTAGCAAATATTCGAGAAGGCTTGAGCTTAATTTAATTATGACATTTGTCAACTAAACATGCCTACTAAAATAACTTTTTCGTATGGCCATCTCTTTCTTACTCAAGTATTTTATTTTTTTATTCATGTTATCTCATTGCTGTTATATATAATTGTGGCCCCATCCGTACATATCCATGCTTTATTGTTTCCCTTTAAATATACGGGGCCAGAGTAATCTATACCAACTATTTCAAACACGGCTGCATCTTTTACACGATCTTTCGGTAAAGCACAAGGTAGAGCTTCCAAACATTTTGCTTCATACCTTTTACATACTATGCACTTCTCTAAAACCGAACACACTGCTTTTTGACCTTTTATAATCCAGTAATCTTCGCGTAGAATATTCAACAGTATCTGAACTCCAGCATGTCCTGTTTTCTCATGTCGATCTTTTATTATTAAGCTAACAACTGGGTGTCAATCAGGTAAAACCACAGGATATCTAAAATTGTCCGTATCCTTTCGCAGTGTAAGTTTTGTCTTTATCCGAAGAACACCCTCAGTATCCATAAAGGCATTTAGAGATGATAGATCTCTAGATTTTTCAACAAATGCTTCTGCCTGAATGAATTTAATAATCTGCTTTTCAGCATTTTCTAATTCTTTAACCATAAAATGCGATTGTATACGAGCTGCTTGGTTTAAACAATTGCTTACAAAACGTTTCACCCATGCAATTACTCGCACAACTTTCCGATAACTATCAAAATAATTATAATACCAATCTATCTTACTTGTATTTGATGTATTGTTGATAGCAGCTGTGGTCGTCTTCTTTTTTTCTCTTATAATCTCTGTTTCATCACTAATAAAATTAGATTCTGGCCATTCTTGCGGACTACATTTTAGCCAAGCGGGTCCCTCCCACCATTGCAGCTGCAATAATTTTCTAACTCCACAGCCTCTCGAAGGTAGATCTGCTGGGTTATTTTCACCATGGATATGTCTCCAGCTTTCAGGATTTGTTACCTGTCGAATTTCTTGAATTCTATTTCTTACAAATGTTTGCCGTTGTTCATCACGTTTGATCCATGCCAATACTGTGGTTGAGTCACTCCAGTATGTGATGGAGAATTCTTCTATGCCCTTTAAATTTTTGGTTATCTCAACTGTCAAGCGGGCTCCTATCGTGGCTGCCATTAACTCGAGTCTTGGAATAGTGAGCTTTTTAAGTGGTGCTACTCTTGATTTGGCTTGAACAAGCTGCACCATAACTCCTGTAGATGATTCGACTCTAATGAAGATTGCTGCTGCATAAGCCACTTTACTGGCGTCACAAAAGGTATGGATACTGTAGATCTTCCCTTCATCTGCTATTCCGAACAGCCACCTGGAAATTCTTGCCTCTAATAAGAACGGTAAATCCTTGAGCCAACCTAAAAATGCAATTCTGATTTCTTCATTCACCTCCGTGTCCCAACTAAGATGTGTTGACCAGGCTTGCTGCAACAGTAATTTAGGAAATAGAGTTATAGGGCTTAAAAAACCGATTGGATCAAACAGCCTATGCGCTACAGATAAGATCAGTCTTTTTGTAATACATTTTACATCTAGATATTTTAAAAAGTCTGTGTTGATCTTCAACGTATCTGTTCTTTTATTCCATTTTAGTCCTAACACTAACGATACTTCATTCGACTCATTTGTATCGTATAACCACGAATGTTCCCAACCGCGTAGGTCAAATTTTGCGCAAGACATAACACTTAGCGATTCACGCATAAAACGTTCAAGTTCTTCGCGGTTTGTTACACTAGTAACACAATTGTCCACGTAAAAACTGTTTAGTAATTTCTCTATTATTTCTTTTGAATACAGCAAATCGCCTCCGTTATTTTCGTTTATATTGTCCAAAACTGCTCTTAGATAAAAATCAATTACCGAGGGTAATAGAAATGGGCTACTGATCACTCCGAATACTACGCGAGTGTGTCTATATACTACAAGTTCGTTATTTTCATTCCACCACAGAAAACGCAAGTAGTTCCGATCTGATTGACAAACGCTGATCTGCAAGAATGCACGTTTAATGTCTGCTGTAACTCCAATTTTATGCATACGAAAACGTAGCAGTATTGCTGGTAGCAGCTCGATCATATTTGGTCCCTTTTCGAGGCACTGGTTCAGTGATGGCCAGTTCTTCTGTCTTGCCGATGCATCGAATACGGGCCTGATTTTAGTGGTGCTATTTTCCTTAACTACAGGTCTATGTGGTAGATAGTGTCCAACTTCTTTACCATCATATGTTGACACCGCTTCAATCACACCATCTTGTAACCACTCCTTCAGAACACTGTCATATTCATTGAAATAATTTTCTGCCTTTAATTTTCGTGTGACAGTTTGCAATCGTTTTTCGGCTATTTCAAAATTTAACGAGAGCTCTGGTTTATTGTCGATCCAAGGTAATTGAATCTCATACCGATCATCTTCATTAATTTTTAGTGTCTTTTCAAATAACTCTTTGACTTCTATATCCTTTTCTTGTTTCAATTTAATTTCTGATGGATCATTTATTCCTAGAATATCTAAATCCCATAACTCACATACTTTGGCATCTCTAACAATAATTGAAATGACATTCATAGCTACACAGCTCTCTGTTTTTTCTTCAAATGGAATTTTACCCAACAAAGTCCACCCTAGCTGAGTTTTCATAGCAACTAATCCACAATTCAATTCCTTGTGTTCACCGGTAAAAAGTATTACGGTCTTAAACTGACTTTACGACACCGCACCGGCTCATACAGTAACGAAACGGCCGGCGCGGGCCGTAACTGACGAAATCGGGACGAAATATCTCCTAGGCCGCCACCCACGCCGCAACAAGTTAGGCCGAGCTAGACTTTCAGTGGAGATGGGCGGGTCCTTTCACGAGATTATCTGAGGGTAACGGCCAGAAGGTCGGTAACTAACGGTAAAATAATGAGGGCGCCACCAAGCCTGTCTTAACCCGAATAACCGGGCCTGGGCGGTTAGACGGGGGCGAAGTATTCACGATACTCCGTCGATAAGAATTCTCATGAGGTGCAAGCTCAAATAACAATTTCGTGATCGCAAATACTGGAATGGTAATATTGGGACTCTTTGGGCCGAGACTGCGCAACCACTGGACCTACCTGCACGCTCTGATCTCTCACGTCTCGCCGTACACCAATCTTTACACTGTAAAAGGCGCTATCTGAAACAAAGCATGCACAGGTCGAATAGGAATAATACGTCCCTTAATTAAATATGCGTCTATTGGTCGATAACTACATCTGGGCAGCAAATCGTGCCGCCAAGCTTATGTTATTTCTTACGTTAAGCACCAGCTGATGGACGCTCTATGCTAGTAAACAACACACTATGGGTGGCCGGCCGCAGTGGGCTCAACACTTTACATATTAGAGTACAGTTTAGAAATACGCACTCCGGAAAAGGGCGCGTTAGTGCGCGATAACAGACGCCGACCTGCAAAGGCAACGGGAGCAGTGTAGCTAGCAGCAAAGCACGACGCCGCACAAATACGCGACGGAATAATTGAAGGCCTAACTCGTTAAGCAGCGGGGCAGCGTGACTGCAATATTTGACCAGGAAGAGGGGCTAACATAGCCTCACTAAAGCATGCGAATTTGGAATAGTTGCCAGCCCCTGCTGCGTCGCCCACGCAGTCGTTGGCTGCGGTTAACACCTGATAAGCAAAGCACAAAGCCCTCGCAAACATAAACAAAGAGCTAGAACAGATTAGGGCGCACCAGGCTCAGCACGGCGAGGCGTTGATTCCATTTAGGTATTAATCGGTACAATATAGCGAAGCTCGCGCACCTAACGTTACTGAATTAAAAGTTAGCACAAACGTAACACCAAAACATAGGCGCAGAGTTCTTTAGCTATTTAGGCAATGAGACGCGAAACTCGCGCACATGAACTTACTAGTAGGCTACCAAAGTAGCGTCGTGAAGCATGGTGGCCTCAAACCGGCATTAAAAGCCGCGACAAGCAAGCAAGGGGGCATGCATCCGCCCACACAAAGTTGAGCACAAAAGCACCACCGCTCGCACAAGCGACAGTTAATATGTTTAAATGGTTGTAATTACAAATACCTTAGTCCGTAGACGGTCTATGAGAGTTGCGTGCAGTCAGTTGGTAGAAGGCGGCAGTCTGTGGCAGCTCAATCGCCAAAACACGGCATTAGGGGTAAACGGGCTGGAATCCGCCAAGATGGCGGCGTTAGGACGCTCTCCTGAGAGCACACTTACGGCGACAAAGAGGCCTACTTCGTCCTGCCTAGAAAGATCCTCGAAAACAGCGAGTTGCAAAGGGAAAGCCCCCTTTCTCACAAACGCAGAACTGGCCCCGTGAAGCCCTTCACACACCTATGCTTTGGCGTAAAGACTTGCCACTCGCACAATCACACGCGACCTCTTAAAGGCGAAACAGTTTATGGCATATTCGCTGTAACAGCACGGGAAATAGGAAGGCTTTCACAGCAACGGTGCTAACAAACAACGGCAATTTACACAACATTCGCTGAAACAGCACGAGACGGGAAAACAGGCTGCCGTCCCCGCCAATGGCGGGAACGCCGCGAAACGGCACACTCTGCGACTTCTTCGATCAACGGCCCTCGGCTGAATGCCCCGCGAGGAGCGTTACGACGCTTGAAGTGGCGTGAGCCAAAACGGCGTTACCACGTGACCCTCGACAGCCAATGGCGATGCGCTCAATAAAACAAATAAGTTCCGGTAACGAAGACAGCACGCCTCAACGGCGTGATTTCTAGAAGGTTCGGAATTCTTGCGAGCGATAACACCCGGCTGCCAAAGTACCAGCAAAGGGGTGCTCCAACTGACGAGAAATACTGCGTTTGGGGCCAAATATGTGCAAAATCATTATTATGGAATTAGGCGATGGAGCCAAATAAGTAACTAAAAGGGTTTAGCATACGGGCAGAGCCTAGGTGGCTAATTAAAATACCAAAATGACCTGACAAAACGCACATTAGTTATATGCAGGAGGAAAGTGAAAATGTTTGTAATATTGAAGAAAATGAAGAAGGTAGGTAATCAATTGCTTTTAATTTAAACACAGCAGTTTCAGTTTTTATCTCTGCTTCTGTTTTAGATGAGGAAGAGATTGGATATGTGAATAATCCTTGTTCAGAAAATGTAAGAAAGTGGACTGATGCCAATATTAAATTACTGTTGTCGACTTATCAGGATCATTTGTATTTATTCAGATCAGCTAAAAAAACAAATTCAGCAGTTTGGAAGCTTGTCGCAAATGAAGTTAACAAATTGGGTTACACATTTAGTGGATACGAATTAGATATGAAATTTAGGAATTTAAAAAAAACTTATAAACGTATCAAAGACAACAATACATCAACTGGTAGGGGTTCCAAAACATAGCCTTACTTTAATCAATTTCAAGAGATTTTTGGCAAAGATGCAGACGTGAATCCCGAACTATTGTGCCTTGCAAGTAATGCTAGTGAACCAACTGCAAGTATTAGTGGTAGTGAATCAGGACCTTTAACTTTAGTCGAAACTTCAAGCCCTTCTAGCAGATCAGAGGTAGCTACTTAATAACTTAGTTAATTTAGTTATTCAAAGTATATCGGTTACAGTATGAAACACCTACTACGTAAACTTCAAGGAAAAGAACTTCTGATGTTGAACCTGAATGGGCCAAGCAATTTCGAGAGGAAGCTGCAGCACGTCATGAGGAAAAAATGGAGCTATTTAAAGAATTAATCAATGTTTTAAAAAACAAATAAATATTTTTATTTCTTATAAAGCATATTAGCAATACAGTTTTTCTTATTTAGACCAGTACAATCATTATTTGAATATGGAATTTTCAACGGAACCATGCTTTCATCAAAATATGGCTCAATATCTTTATCGTCTCTCTCCATACAAATGTTGTGTAAAACACAACATGCAATAATTAGTGTTGGAATAAGCTGGGTTCTATAAATATTAACGTGTTTTAAAATCCTAAACCGACCCTTTAATAACCCAAATGATTGTTCAATAAACACACGTGTAGATGAATGTTTAAAATTATAATTTTTCTGAATTCTTGTCAAATGTCCAGTGTCTTTATACGGAGTTAATACATATTTAGTATTTTTATAAGCCGAGTCTCCTAAAATGTGACTGTCTTGTGAGAAAAGATTATTTGGATTTTCTTCAATCCTTCTGCCTAGCGGGGAGTTATAAAATACTCGAGCATCATGTACACTGCCAGGATAACCTGCCAAATGTTTGAAATAAGCTTACATCGTGCATGAACATAATACATTTAATAAAAGCTGCATTTGATCATACCTGCAAAGACATCGGTAAACATATAATTTGTGTCACATACAGCCTGTAATATGATTGAGTGATATTTATTTCTATTGCAGTAAACCATTTGCTGCTTTAGAGGAGCACTGATCGGAATGTGCGTACCATCAATAGCACCTATAACATTCACAAAATCTTGCCTCTTTTGAAATGCTGCCATTGTTTTAACAGCCTGCACACCAACTGGCCATTTAATATAATTGCTTGATAATTGTACTAAGATTGCACAAATTTTATGCAGATAACACCATGCGGTGGACTTGGAAATGTCGAATCTTTCAGCGATAGTTCTGTAAAAATGTGTTTTCTTAAAATTGCTACAGATGAGTTATTAATAAAAATAGCAAACCTGAAAACTTCCTGATTAGCAAGCAAACATAAGACTACCAGCAATTGCTGTTCTGGTGCTTTTGTAGGTCTTCCGATTCCATTTTTGTTCTTTGGATTTAAATAGGGCCCTAACACTCCAATTAAATGTTCAAAGGTGTCTCTTCGCAACCTAAAGTGGCTTTTAAAATCTGTAAAATACGGTATAGGTACATAACATATTTTTATTTTTTAAGTTCTCAAAACAAAGCCAAAATAGTATACTTACCATCAAGACTATACATAAGAGCTACATTCACTACATAATTTTTTATTCCAATTCGTGCTTTTCGTTTTTTTTTGTAAAAAATAGTTATTAAGGACTGCTACTTCATCGTCACTGTCTAATAATTCCGAGACTATTGGTAAAACGGAGAGCAATGTTTTGTCGTCCATGACTGATAGTTGGTTATTTACGAAATTTTAGGTTATGTTGCCCAAATTTACCACAATTTGCGTTCGAAAATTTTGTGACCAGATCCATCTACCTTAAGTATCAGCTGACTAATATAACAATATTACAAACGCAAGTGCAAGACTTCTAGATTTAGTACTCGCAAATGATGTATGTAAAGTTGAACGCGATAAGTTCCCACTGTTGTCAGATGATGTACTATTGCTACCAAAAAAAAACTAGGACAACGTTTTTTTAGCTGTGTGAATCTGAATTTTTAATTGGCAACTGAGATGTGATTAACTTTCAAATTATTTCAAAACGTCACTTTCAATCATGCCTAAAGTTCAGTTTCAAAAGCCAGAATTAATGCTTGCTTAGAAAACGGTGTAACTATTCACCAAATTGCATGTTGATTTAGTTTTATAATTATTTTTTTTTATTATAGTTTTTGATATTAAAATTTTATGACGTGAACAATTCTAACCTGTCATATGACAGTTTCTTAAGATCATTTAATCAATTAAAACAATAAAAATGCATGGCTAATGGATTTAGAAGTTGTCCTAGTTTTTTGTGGTGCCAATAGTACATCATCCAGCCCTATACAGTGAAAATTCATGAACTGCGAACACGAGTAAATCAAGGCGAATTTACGATTGCCTAAAAATACGCCAAGACCGATGGACAGTCGGTCTAAGGTACTCTGATATTAATCCACGGGTCGTCTGCGTTGATTGTTTAAGTAGTTGTTCAACGCAGACGCCTAGTGTAATTTTTTTAAATTAATTATTATATCACAGATAGAATGTATGAGGTACTGTTATTCTGTGATTAATTCAGGTGATAAATTCAGAGTTGAAAAACAGGATTTTTAGAGATTAACAGTACAGTAAAAGAAGGTAGTTCTCAAAGTAAAACGCATTCTGAAGAAAGAAATAATTTCTTCCGAACAAACTAACTCAGTAGAAAAAGATACAAACAAAAATTAAACTATTTTTATTTCAAACAACAAAATTCAAGAAGTTTAAATTAGCTCTTGTTCAAAGAGCCTGCCTTCTTGCGCTAAACAATATCCTAAGCGATCACAGAAACGTATTAGTGCTAGTACTCTGAACAACCCTTTTAATTTTTAAACGCAGTTCTTCCAATCGTTACTTGTAGTGAAAACGACTTTTCAGATAAAGTTTTAGGCATTTCTGTCACAGTTTCACAAAATTCCATACTTCTGAAATGGCCAACGGGAAGAATATCGCAGCTAAATCTACTAGTTCTGCAATTTATTTAAATGAATAATCTGGGTAGTCATTAATGGTAATACAAACTTCTTTTAAATTCCTATCTTCATTGGGAACATTGGGCCTTTTGTGCTTTTGGGGAGAAACATATCCAAAGTTTCCAAAATTTGAAATAACTCCATGTAACGTTGATAATGATAAAGAACGCCTATTTTCAAATGTTTTGAAAGAATTATGAATTTCCCGGACCGTTGGACCCTGATAATACCATTTTACAATTTGCACTGATCCGTTGCTTCGTAGTTATCGATTTTAAGATAGAAATGACAGCAGATATTATCTACTGACAAAATACGGGAACTGTCAAAGTTAAATTCACAGTTAAATTCTCGGCATTTGTAAATTCGACATAGCGTCTGCCGTGTTCGTAGTAAGAAAAATCTCTCTGTATATAACACCTGATATTCGTGGAAAACATCATAGTTTCAACTCTAACTTTGTACAAAATTACGACTTTCGTAAAGCTAACTACCCTGCTGTCTATGCTACTTTGACATATAAAGATTGATCATTTTTAAATGCTTTCACTAATGTAACTGATGCGACAAATGTATTTCATGATAAAATTTATAGCATCTTCGATCAACATGTTGCCTTATATAAGAAAAAATCCTACAATAAGTATCCCTTTTGGTATAGTGTCGATATTATAAATAATATTGTGCTTAACTCCAAACACCGTCACAAGTGCAAACTGACGAACTCATCATTGAGAGAATTTAAAAGACTTATGTGCATTGTAAAAGATCAAATTAAGGCAGCCTATAATAACTATTTACTAAAAGTGCAACAATCTATTGCATCAGATTCTCATCAATTTTGGTCATATATCCAATCGAAAAAACAAGCTAGTAGAATACCAGGTAAAATGCAATGATGCAATTTCGAATATGACAATCCTTCCGATATTGTAAATGGGTTTAGTCAGTTTCTAATGATGTTCCTTATCTTCCTGATTTGGTTGATGTAGGCGAATGCATAAATATAAGTTCTGTCTCTTGCGAGGAAGTCATCGCCGCTATAAAAAAACGCAATACGCTGACATCAGAACCAGACAGAATACCTTCATTGTTTGTTGAAGACTGTGCTCAGACCCTTGCTCTTCCTCTACAAATCATTTTTAACTTATCTCTAAGATTGAATATATTTCCAGATAGGTGGAAAATCGCCAAAATATCCCCTGTTCTAAAAAGTGGCGAACCCAGCAACATCGGAAATTATATTCCAATAGCTTTGTTATGTAATTTTGCAAAAGTCTTCGAAATTATCTTGTATAATCGTATCTACTCATGTGTTAAAAGCCACATATCCCAATCTCAGCACGGTTTAAGGAAAAAAGTGAACTGTATCCAATTTAGCATGCTTCACGCAATATGTATCGGAAGTATTAGACTCCCGTAGTCAAGTAGATACGATTTACACGGATTTTTCAAAGGCCTTCGATCGTATTGATCATAACTCACTGTTGCAAAAGCTTTCTTGGTTTGGATTCAGTACATCATTACAACACTTATTTGCATCTTATTTATGTAACAGAGTTATGTCTGTCCTACAATGGGTACAACTCAAATGTATTTCTGGCTACGTCTGGAGTGCCCCAAGGTTCTAATCTAGAACCATTGCTCTTTCTGTTATATATCAATGATCTTGCTCTTCAAATTTCCTGCCAAAAGTTATTCTTTGCCGATGACTTAAAAATCTTCATGAGGATTAGTAGTATTGAGGACTGTTTAGACTTACAAGAACAATTAAACATAGTCGAACACTGGTGTATATCTAAACTCCATCTAAATGGTTCTAAATGCAAAGTTATGACATATGCTACGAAAAAGGAACCAATTATGTTCAACTATACCATTAACAACACTTCTCTTCTCCGATCTCAGTGCATCACCGACTTGGGTATATCTTTTGATATCAGTCTCAATTTTATCGGTCCTATTGACAATATAACTGCCTCAGCATTAAAAATGCTGGGATTTGTCATACGTAATTCTTAAAGATTTGCTAATATCAATGCTCTAAAACCTCTTTATTGTTCTTATGTTCGGTCAAGGCTCGAGTATGGTTCGCTAATTTGGTATCCTATTTACGCAGTTCATGAGCACCATTTAGAACGTGCACAGAGGTTTTTAAAGTTCCTTTTCTTCAAAGAGATTGGACATTATCCGCCCCAAGGAATTGCTCAGGTCTATTTGTTAAACAACTTTCATTTTCATAGTCTTGATACCAGACGAAAAACTGCTTCAGTAGTGTTTTGTACAAACTATTACATAACGGAATTGATTGCCCATCATTGCTGGAGGCAATAAACTTTCCAGTTCCTAGGGTCCAATCTAGACACCATACACTTTTTTATTGTTCCACTCCCAACACGAATATAATAATAAAGTCACCGATTTATACGATGTGTTGTAACTGTAATCGTATTGGTGCGGCATGTGTTATACATTTTTCTGGCCTGAACCATATACGAAGTGTGGCATTAGAGCGCTTTAAGTAATGATTAATTATAGTTATATTTTCGTTATTTGTCCTGTAAATAGGGTTTCCTGTTGGGCAATAAAGATATATTATTATTATTACTATCTGCAGCAGAATAAAGCAATTACGATTAATGATTCTGTGCTTTTTGACCAGTTCAAATATCTTAAAACTTTTATGGAAAAAGAATGTAATTCCAGTATTTCATCGAATGCCAGTGAAAAATGGTTAAGTTTTTTTAAAGTTTTATAAAAGTGAACAACAGTACTCGGTGTTTTTAAAATTATGTCAATTTTATTTCATTATATCGAGTTATAATGCAAAAGTTCAAAGAATATTTTTCCTTACGAATGCACAATTGACTTGCGAGAGAAACAAACTAAAAGTATCTTCTGTAAAATCTATGCTAATGGTTTTATATAACTTTAATATGTCCTGTGATTAATTTCACAATTTTTTGTTGAAGGAAGAAAATAATTGTTTACTTATTGTTTGTCTGTTTGTGTGTTATGGACCAGGTACTACCTTAGACACCGACTGCTGTGGTCATATGGCCAAAGTCCTACTTAGAATTTTGTCGAAACTAAGGAGTTCCAACTGTTAAGTATTTGGCTATTGCGTCTAAAAACGTTCTCCGGCTCCGATCGAGGCTGTTCCCAAATTACCAGAAACGGCGCTCACATAAGAACAAGGGAGCTCTGGTTTACGAGAGTGGAGGAAATCGCCAGATTTTCCGGCTGAGAGCAGCATTTTCGAGACGGGGCTAAGATTCTAACGAAAACGCTTCGAACACCATATATATTTGAATTAAGCTGTATTCATATTCGGAAATTATATGTCTTTTGTTAACACAACTTCGTTTTAATTGCTTAATAATTTAACATCAGAAGCCCTACCTGCTTAGGTAGTAGTAGCGGAGAAGCCGAGTAGAGTCCGGACCTGTCTAATCCGTCTGAAAGATGTCTGAGTCGAGTCCGAGAGATGGTCGAATAGAGTCCGAAGCTCGTCATCTCAGGTACCTGTACTAATACCAGTCATAATATGGATAATAAAACGGTGACAAAGATGTATGGCTTGTGTTTGTAGTTATAATTTGAATTTCAAGAAGAGAAAAATGTCAGTGATATTAAGTACTTTATGTTATGTTAACATAACTTTATTCGCATCTCTATTAAAATGGAAAGTCATATAAGCCCTAATGTTGCAAACCGCATATACTTAGGCAATAATGTAGCAAGAAAAGAATAATACAAAAATACATTTATTCGTTGTGTCTTCAAACATACAATAAAGATGTAAATAGATAAAATTAGAAATAATACATATGTACATACGAGTATACGTACTGTTTTCCAAAAGTTAGCAAGCCGTGGAAAACTTTTTTTATTTGATTTCTCAAAAGAAATTATTTTATAAAAGTTTACGCTTCATTTAAAACAGTTTTAGAAATGTTTCAATTGTTTTACGTTTTGGCGGGAAATTAAATTAATTTAGAATTGCTGCAACAGTGAAATACATACCTTTATTTTTAAAATAAAAAAAATATATGTAAAATATATTTGAAAATAAATTTTAGATATACAGTTTGTATATAGTGTTTTAGTTTCTATTTTCTTGATTTTTAATTAAAAATTTTATTACGTTAAAGGAACTGATTATTTCGTTCAATAAAGTATAAGAACTAATACAGAATAAGATGTATTCAAAGTTTAGCGGAGGAAATAATCAGTTTCGTTGACATAAAAAATGTAATTAAAAAATAAATAAAAATAAAAAATATTCTTTATCGAAACTGTATATCTGAACTTCCTTTTCAAATATAATACCTTACGCTTCTAAGGTTTTTAAAAATTTATAAAGAAAGTTATTTCATTCTTATTGCATTTCTAAATTAATAAATTTTCCATCAAACCGTAAAACAATTGAAACACTTTGTTTTAAATAAAGCACAAGCTTTTATAAAGAGTACAATTTTTGAGAAAGTAATAATACAAAGTGTTTCATTTGTTGCTAACGTTTTGGAAAACACTGTAGCGGGTGATCAAATAAATTTCAGCTCTAGTGTGATGTGGCTGAGTGAGGTTTATATGGAGCCCCATCACACTAGAGCTGAAATGTATTTCATCACCCGATATACAGGGTGTACACAAATTGGCGCAAAAGCTCCAGGTTGCTTGTACAATTCTGAGTCGAAAATCTTAATACGAAAATGTTGTATTGGTCTTCATGAGCACTCACGAGCGGTAGATAAAAACAATTGTTTTTTCAGGTAAAGTACCCCTTCTGTTTTAAATACGACAAAATGTCATCAGGAAGTGTTGTTAAAAATGTAAAATTATGGGCTCATGCAAAATGTCAGAACTATCGACGTACTTTTATGAAACCGTGTGGATTAGATGAAGTACTTTTATGGTAACACGGTTTTATAAAAGTAGGCCGATATTTCTGAAATTTAGCATAAGACCATAATTTTACATTTTCAACAACTCTTCCTGATGACATTTTGTCGTGTTTAAAACAAAAGGGGTACTTTACCTGAAAAAAACAATTATTTTTATCTGCCGCTCGTGAAGACCAATCCAACATTTTCGTATTTAAAATTTTCGACTCAGAATGGTACAAGGAATATCGCTACCTGGAGATTTTGCGCCAATTTGTATACACCCTGTATATTATATATTTATACAGGGTGTAATAGTAGTTTATGTGCAAAAAAGGGTACTACTACAGTCTTCATCAAAACGAAAAAACTTAACAATGATAATTGTTAGCTTTGTGCACTACTTTTCGAGTTACAAGTCCATTGTACGACAAATCTAGATCTAACTCTGTTTTCATATTGGGAAAATAGTTTGAACGACTAATTTCATACAAAAGTTATAAAGTTAGAAGCTCTGAATGATCTGCAAAGAAATAAGGAACCTACTTTTGGTACGAAATTAATGCAAAACCACCAAATAGAATACAGGATTTCCCCGATTTACCTTAATTTCTAACAGAAATTTAACCTTTTTGGCTGAAGAATTAGGCAGCAGAAGCTAGTTTTAACTGTGATATCGACTTCCCTAGAATTCACGTAATGTTTTTTTTTTTACACTCGAACGATTACACGCTGTATATTATTATTAAAAAGTAGGTATATTTCACATTGCAAATATTTAATATAAATTTATATACAGTTTGTTCCAAAACTTGCTCTACATTTTAAAATGATTTCCAACTACTTTAACAAATTGGAAGTTAGTTCACAATTGTTTAATTGGCTTATTTTCTCAGCCGAGAATTTTTGATTGTCTAAAGTTTTTGAAGAATTTTTTTTTCATTGTGTTGTAGAGTTCTAACCTTTATGTAGGTATCACTTTGAAAATCTATTAAAACTGTAATAAATTGAAAAATGAGGGTGTGAATGGTAAAATGACGAATTCAACTGCGAATAAAAACTTTCGCATGCATTTGTGGTTCTTTGGAGACTATTTGTATTTTCAGCCCATATGCGTGGTGGAAATTTAGAAGATTCTATAAGTATCTACTAAATAATCTGCAAACAGAGTCAGCTTAGAACTGCTGGGTTGTATTGCAGCTAATTCGATAGAAAATCAGTCTCCAACATCTTTGGGATTGAGAAATGGTAAGCCAAAGCAGTATCTTAAAAAATTTCCAGTTTCAGAGTCCTTGTTTCTATATGCGGTCGTAAGGCCAAGGTGTTGTATTTTTCGCCACCTAAAATGTACATGTTGTAATTAGTCAGCGTGCACTATTTTGAAACTTTTATAAATAACTTACCATGATTGACCCAGATGAAATTTACATCCAACGACACGTGCATTTGTCCAAGTTTCAGACATACTTTGGTGGATGGCTTCTCCAAAATCTGCCACTACTGTTATTGGTGCCAATACTTGTCTAAGCGTTTCACTCTCTTATATTGCATAATTTAATGCAAACGAATAACTTGTCTTCTGCTTGGTCGGGGGCAAAAAGAACACTAAAGGGATAGAATGATCGCCTGCTAGTCCATGAATGGTAAACATTTGAAGAAAAAATTTGGCGCAGCAGTTGAATGTCCCATCCACATATATTGATTTTAAAGTGCACAGAAACTCCAGATTTGTTTTACATGAAAACATAATTATATTGTTTTGGGAGTCGTTTACGTATAAGAAGAAATGGTTCGTTCCGATTTGTCTTGACAGGATAGTAGTTAAGAGCATGGTGAACTTCTTTTTGGGTTGTGGGCAGTTTTGGTAAAACACTATATATTCCTCCTTATGCGCTTGATATCGCATGTGGTCAATGTTTGGACATCTCCTTTCCTCAGTTCCTGGTGAATGCATTTTTTAGGCCTCTCACTTAAGTCTTCTGAAGCCTTTCTTTTCAAGGAATTACTTAATGCATTCCTATTAAGAATTTTCTCTTCAAGTGGAAGGTGATTGTGGTTGTCGATAACTTCAACTATATTTGTTTTTCCTTCTGTTTTCAAATGGGCCGGACTCTTTTTATTCCCACTTATTGAACATGTCCAACGTTTGCCACCAGATAGATCTTTGTGGAAACGATATTTAAATTTATCTAACACTAGAAGCTCCTTTCCTTTCTCGCTAGTAATGAACTTTAATGCACTCATATTTAACTAACCAGGTAGCAAACAGTAACTAAACTAACGATAGATCTAACTGAACTTTCTGGTTTCTTATCTGTTTTGGTGGATTGCAGAAAGGGCGGGGGAGTGACCAATAGACTTGAATTTTGCAATACTTTTTGGAATTGGTATCGGGTACGTTCGAATCTTTGTACCGACCGTTGCTATGTTAGCATTTTGCGCAGAGAAATTGCAGTTGGTGCTTTCCAGGAAATTCTAGCCGGCTCTTTACCTGAGTAGCAGACTGGGTAGTTAATGCGTTAATGACAGAAAGGCCAGATAATCCTTTAACGCCTAATGCCATAAGCCGACCCCGGACTCTTCTCGGCCATCTAAATTTTCGGACCCCGTTTAAATCAGGTAAAATAGGACTCTACTCGGATTCCACCGTAGTAGTGTTTGTGCGACGTGATAATTAGAGAGATCGTGAGTTATGGCTGAACCAGGAAGGGACGTCCTAAATGGGGAGAATCGGCGTTCCGTTCAGCGGCCAGACAGCGTTCCGTGGATTGACAGCATCGCCGACGACGAACCCTTAGTATACGGGCTGAGACTGGAAAGAGGCGGAGGACCGGCTCTTAGGAGCGGTGGATCTCTCGGCGTACTCAGGCAGGTGCTGGTGGGTCGCCATCCCGTCAATCGGATCCCTCGGGACGACACCGGAAGGTATCGAGGCGCTCTTGCGGTGAAGGGCGAGGACGTATGGGAAGGTCGTCGGAAAGCGTGACAGTGTCACAATTAACCGATATCATTGTTGAAGGTATGGCCAAGTTTGCACACCAGCTTAAGGTAAAAGATAAACACTCATTATCAAGTGTCAATAACCTTACTACAAATGTAATCCATGAATTTAATCCACTTACCCAAAATGTTACTGAGTGGCTAGAATCTGTCGATAAATATGCCTATATTTATCACTGGGACGACAAAACTGTCTCACATTTGGCATTTAGCAAATTACGGGGTCCAAATATGGTATCGTGGGTTGCTCCCACGGATATTTGAGTGGTACGAGTAGAAAGTAATGTTGCAAAATTTCAAACCAAAGCGCGACTTCATAAAGCCCTACAAACATGATAGGCATTTACGAAAATTATACCGGTAGATACCGCTCGCACCAATCGCGTTCGATAATGTTACCGGTTACACCGGCCCTGCGTTCGAAAATTATACCGATATACCGAACTCGTCTACCGGGTACATGAATTATAAACCGAGAGATTACGTCGGTAGATCAAACATGTGTCCAACATAACCTAAAAGACACGAATTGTTTACATTTGATCGCACTCGCTTTTTGTATTTAAGGTTTATTACTATAATGAATCTTGAAGAAAATGCAGTAGGACAGTGTTCGGTATGCGGACTTCAAGGCGACTATGAAGAAATTCAGCGTCACTTTGAAGAAACGCACATTAGTTATATGCAGGAGGAAAGTGAAAATGTTTGTAATATTGAAGAAAATGAAGAAGGTAGGTAATCAATTGCTTTTAATTTAAACACAGCAGTTTCAGTTTTTATCTCTGCTTCTGTTGTAGATGAGGAAGAGATTGGATATGTGAATAATCCTTGTTCAGAAAATGTAAGAAAGTGGACTGATGCCAATATTAAATTACTGTTGTCGACTTATCAGGATCATTTGTATTTATTCAGATCAGCTAAAAAAACAAATTCAGCAGTTTGGAAGCTTGTCGCAAATGAAGTTAACAAATTGGGTTACAAATTTAGTGGATACGAATGCGATATGAAATTTAGGAATTTAAAAAAAACTTATAAACGTATCAAAGACAACAATACATCAACTGGTAGGGGTTCCAAAACATGGCCTTACTTTAATCAATTTCAAGAGATTTTTGGCAAAGATGCAGACGTGAATCCCGAACTATTGTGCCTTGCAAGTAATGCTAGTGAACCAAATACTTGAGTGGTAGTGAATCAGCACCTTTAACTTTAGTCGAAACTTCAAGCCCTTCTAGCAGATCAGAGGTAGCTACTTAATAACTTAGTTAATTTAGTTATTCAAAGTATATCGGTTACAGTATGAAACACCTACTACGTCAACTTGAAGGAAAAGAACTTATGATGTTGAACCTGAATGGGCCAAGCGATTTCGAGAGGAAGCTGCAGCACGTCATGAAGAAAAAATGGAGCTATTTAAAGAATTAATCAATGTTTTAAAAAACAAATAAATATTTTTATTTCTTATAAAGCATATTAGCAATACAGTTTTTCTTATTTAGACCAGTACAATCATTATTTGAATATGGAATTTTCAACGGAACCATGCTTTTATCAAAATATGGCTCAATATCTTTATCGTCTCTCTCCATACAAATGTTGTGTAAAACACAACATGCAATAATTAGTGTTGGAATAAGCTGGGTTCTATAAATATTAACGTGTTTTAAAATCCTAAACCGACCCTTTAATAACCCAAATGATTGTTCAATAAACACACGTGTAGATGAATGTTTAAAATTATAATTTTTCTGAATTCTTGTCAAATGTCCAGTGTCTTTATACGGAGTTAATACATATTTAGTATTTTTATAAGCCGAGTCTCCTAAAATGTGGCTGTCTTGTGGGAAAAGATTATTTGGATTTTCTTCAATCCTTCTGTCTAGCGGGGAGTTATAAAATACTCGAGCATCATGTACACTGCCAGGATAACCTGCCAAATGTTTGAAATAAGCTTACATCGTGCATGAACATAATACATTTAATAAAAGCTGCATTTGATCATACCTGCAAAGACATCGGTAAACATATAATTTGTGTCACATACAGCCTGTAATATGATTGAGTGATATTTATTTCTATTGCAGTAAACCATTTGCTGCTTTAGATGAGCACTGATCGGAATGTGCGTACCATCAATAGCACCTATAACATTCACAAAATCTTGCCTCTTTTGAAATGCTGCCATTGTTTTAACAGCCTGCACACCCACTGGCCATTTAATATAATTGCTTGATAATTGTACTAAGATTGCAAAAATTTTATGCAGATAACACCATGCGGTGGACTTGGAAATGTCGAATCTTTCAGCGATAGTTCTGTAAAAATGTGTTTTCTTAAAATTGCTACAGATGAGCTATTAATAAAAATAGCAAACCTGAAAACTTCCTGATTAGCAAGCAAACATAAGACTACCAGCAATTGCTGTTCTGGTGCTTTTGTAGGTCTTCCGATTCCATTTTTGTTCTTTAGATTTAATTAGGGCCCTAACACTCCAATTAAATGTTCAAAGGTGTCTCTTCGCAACCTAAAGTGGCTTTTAAAATCTGTAAAATACGGTATAGGTACATAACATATTTTTATTTTTTAAGTTCTCAAAATAAAGCCAAAATAGTATACTTACCATCAAGACTATACATAAGAGCTACATTCACTACATAATTTTTTATTCCAATTCGTGCTTTTCGTTTTTTTTGTAAAAAATAGTTATTAAGGACTGCTACTTCATCGTCACTGTCTAATAATTCCGAGACTATTGGTAAAACGGAGAGCAATGTTTTGTCGTCCATGACTGATAGTTGGTTATTTACGAAATTTTAGGTTATGTTGCCCAAATTTACCACAACTTGCGTTCGAAAATTTTGTGACCAGATCCATCTACCTTAAGTATCAGCTGACTAACCGGTATATACCTATAGGTATCTACCGGTATAATTTTCGTAAATGCCTGATGTCTTTCATACCATAACCGGGTACTACGTTGTACGAATATACTTTTGAGAAATTGGTATTAATTCATAAATTAGAACTGGGCATTTCGGATGAGGATAAAGTTAATTTGATTATGGGCGGAATAAACGACGAAGTTTTCTGTGGAAACGGCGGGAATTTGAGATCCTGCAGTGTTAGCTAGCCACTTTACAACGTTAGATAATATAAATAATGAGGTGGGCGTATTTGTGGCTGGCGTATCAGTATTGGCTTCGGGTACCAAAAAGGATAAAAGGAAAAGTAATGTAAGAACGTGTTATCAATGTGGGCAGGGCGGTCATTTTAAAAGAAACTGTCCGCAGGTAACTTCACGTCATAAAACAATTGAACGTAGGCACATAAACGTTATAAAAACAGGACAAGACAGTAACGCAAAATTTTACAAGAATACTTCCGTTAATGGGTTAAGCATAAAATGTTTCGTAGACTTTGGGAGCGAGTGCTCTCTCATTATAAAACGCACCGCCGAAAAATTCTTGTTAACTTTATAGCCACTTGATTGTATCATTGTTTTATCTACTGCTTTCGGTCAGCAACTAAAACCTACTTTATTCACGCGTACAGAAATAGAAATCGATGGCGTCATTAGGGAAATCGAATTATACATCACCTTCAGGTAAACGGCAGGGAGAATTGCACCCTACAAAAAATTGCAAAACCATTTCACACTATTCACATCGTTCATTTAGGGCTTTTTATCAGAAGCACGACAGGTAGTACACATGTTCTTATAACAATTGACACCTTTACAAACTGTATCCTGATCTATGCACTAAAAAACACTAACTCTAAATCTACAATAAAGGTTCTCAATGATGTTAATGGATTCAAAAATGTCTCCTTGAAAGTTGGGATTCAACATCATTTGAATGCAGTGACTATGCCTCGCGGAAACGAACTGGTTGAGCGCTATAATAAAACTATAATATACTCGTTAGCTACCATGGGAACAAATAAAGCGGAACAAATAAAGCTGAAAAGAAATGGGACGAGAAAATGTATAATATTCAGATAGGTTTAAACGATACACTTAATCAGGCGATTGGTATGACCCAAGCGAAGCTTTAATGGGGTGTAAAGTTATTTCAGAGGCACAACTAGAGATTAACACAGAGGAGGTGGTCGACGTCCGAGCACGAATAGAAGGACACATGAATCGCTATCAGGACGAACGAACGCGGAGATTTGACCAGAAAAGGAGTCAGTCTCGTTCGTACCTCATGGGTGAACTTCTACTGCTGCGGATTACGAGTACTCCTGCTACGGGAACACGCCATAAACTACAACCAAGATGGCGAGGTCCTTTTCGGATTTCAAAGGTGTTGGGAAAGGAACGATATGAAGTGTCAAACATTCCTGGCAGTTGCGGTATCACAGCGTGGCTGGTGTGGATTAGGAGAGTCGCATGATGATGGACAGCGATGGTAAGGGTCAGGGGTAACCTGCCGTGTTCATATTTTATTTTATTTGTCAAGGTGCTCTGTCTCAGACATTCTGTACAAGTTTCAGACTCCCGTGAAGTGTTACCTGAGTGAGGACACTCAGTTCAGTCAGGAAAGGCCGTGTTAAGTATTTGGGCATTGCGTCTGAGCACGTTCTCCGGCTCTAAAATTACCAGAAACGGCGCTCATATAAGAACAAGGGAGCTCTGTTTACGAGATCGGCACATTGGAGGAAGTCGCCGGGTCTTCGGGCTGAGAGGAGCATTTTCGAGACGGGGCATTTCCGGCCAAAATTCCAACGGAAACGCTTCGAACACCAAATAGCGTACATTTGAATTAAGCTATACTGCCTTCCTAAGAAAAAAGGCCTTAACTCCATTTTTTTGCTAAAATGAGTTAGATGTTCCAAACGCTTAAGAGTTCAGCAAAGTTTAATATTACTAGGCTAAAATACCTTAAAAACCATTTTAAACGCCTAAAACTCAAGGAACAAAATAAGTGTGTCTCCACCGCGTCATCATTTTCACAGGCAAAAATACCTTAAGTAACAAATAAAAGCTAAAAAGCCTTATGTACAAAATTAAATGGATATAAGGTCTTTTAGCTTATTATTCACTCACGTTGTAGTGTATTAATATTTGGTCGAAGGTGTAAGTTGTAGGGTTATGTTTATTTATAATTTTGTATTTAATGTGTGAATTTAGTGCCAAACATTGCAACAACAATTATTAATAGAGTAAGTAATTGATTAGTTCAATTTCCAGCGCGCAGTTTACAATAATATCGGTTATTTTAGGCTCATAATGAACAGAACACAAAAAATTTTACAGCTTGCACGTCGACAACATAACCAAAATGTTATTACTGTTAAGCAAATTGAGGATAAGTTTGAAACTACAAAAGCCACTTTAGAAGAGTGTAACGTTAATTATAGTAATATCGAGAGCGGTGGCCATAATTTCCAAAATTTAATTGACATCGAAAACACACCTATACTTGTAGTGGATGAGAATAATATGAGGAATATGATAGTTGATGAAGAGACGGTGTTACGACCGCTATTATATGATGAAGGTGCTGCGTTGTTACCACTTAATGATCATGTTTTGGAAGCATTAACTGTTGAAGATCTAGAGACAATTGCACAACTACATGCAGGAGACATTGTAGAGGAAACAATAAGTGATGATAATATAGACCCAGAAAGACAACCAGATAGATTCAACATTGACGAGGAACAGGAGCAGTTACATGAAGATAGAACAGACACAGAAATAAATGGCGAAAATTTGACCAAGAGTTTAGATGAAGTAAATAGCGACATTGATGAAGACCCTGAAGATGAACAAGGTTTAACAAAAAAGGGAATGAAACGCAAGCGAAGAAGGTACAAAACTTCTTTAAGCGCCAGGAAGCAACAAAGGATAGAGAAGCAGGCATTGGTTCACAATGTGCATCCACCTTGCAATGAGAAATGCAGAAGAAAATGTACAAATATTTTTACTGAAAGAGAACGAATTGTTGTTAACAAAGGGTTCTGGAATTTAAATTACACAGCAAGAAGGGTGTTTATACAAAACAACACTCTAACAAAATCAGTTATACGTCACAGAGGGGCAGCTGCTGAGGACCCTACAAGGCAAAATACATTTGAGTACTATTTAAAAAATGGAACTTCCAGGGTTCAGGTTTGCAAAACCTTCTTTTTAACCACATTGGGTTTTTCCAAAAATAATAACACGGTAGTCCACGACGTGCTTACCCAGAGCAATGATTCTCCAAAACCTGATTGCAGGGGCAGGCATGAAAAACCAAAAACCGATAGAGAAATAATTCGTACACATATCGAGAGTTTTCATCCCTGTGTTTCTCATTACAGGAGAGAGCATACCCCGAATAAACGTTATTTGCCAAGCGATATAACAATTGCTTCAATGCATAAGGACTTTACAGCAAAACATCCCCAATTTAAGTGCTCATACGATTTATACAGAAGCATTGTAGCTGCAATGAATATTTCGTTCACTAAACTCGGGCACGAGGAGTGCGAATCCTGTGAATTTTTCAGTAAGCACAATCCTAATCACAATAAAGAAAATTTGGTGGCTGACTGCCACGATTGTAATAATTGGGAAAGTCATATTAAGAAAGCAAGTGAAGCTAGGAAAAAATACAGAGAAGATCGAGACTGTAAAACTAGGGGTGAAAAAGATGTTGTCTTTTCTGCTGATTTGGAAAAAGTAATTATGCTTCCGAGAATGGATACATTTAAAACGGTTGTCTTTACTCCTAGAATCATCGCTTTCAATGAGTCGTTTGTACCAGTTGGAACTAATCATAATTTAAAACCTTTAGCAGTAGTGTGGCACGAGGCGGTCACTGGCCGCAAACAGGGAGATATAATCAGTGCCTCTTATCACTTCTTTCAAATCGTGATGCCTCAAAAATTACTCTTTGGTTGGACAACTGTTCTTCTCAGAATAAGACTTGGGCACTTTATTCATGTCTTGTGTATATGGTTAATTCTAATGAAATTTCCACTAACGAAATTGTAATCAACTATTTTGAGCCTGGTCATACCTTCATGTCCTGCGACAGTTTTCATCATCAGGTAATATACCGATGGGGCCACAATTATATATAACAGCAATGAGATAACATGAACAAGAATATAACACGTATTGCTTGAGTAAGAAAGAGATAAACATAGTAGCAAATATTCGAGAAGGCTTGACGCTTAATTTAATTATGACATTTGTCAACTAAACATGCCTACTAAAATAATTTTTTCGTATGGCCATCTCTTTCTTACTCAAGCATTCTATCTTGTTATTCATGTTATCTCATTGCTGTTACATATAATTATGGCCCCATCCGTACATTAACTAATTCTACAATGAAACATTAAAAAAAATTGTATTTACAGGTCGAATTGTCAATGAAACGTGCTGGAAAGGTGTATGATTTCAATGATTTTGTTAACTGTGTACAGGCGGCTAATTCTGGAAAAGTATCTGTCAAACCCATGTGCCCAACAGATTTGTATAATTGGCAAGACTATTTGTCTTCGTATAAACTTAAAAATACGGTACCAAGGCTATACATGGCAAATATAGTACACGTTGTAGCAAAGAGGGGTGATTTCCAACTGTTTTATAAAAATGCCTTCAGTGAAGAGTTAAAACCTCTTAATTTTTTAAAGGCTAAAATGTAAAAACAAAAAAAAATTGAACAATAAGAGGCTTCTACAATGTACCGGGGTGCATTTTGGCACAATGCACCACGTTTCGGTCAATGGAAGATATTCTAGCTCTCTGATTGGTTGTAACCGAACAGCGGTGCATTTTGGCAATCCAAACTGAAACGTGGTGCATTTTGCCGCGCTCTTCGCAGCGCCAAATGTCCATGTGGTCCTATCAAGTAAAACTACTGTCGTGTAGCTATGCGTAGTGCATTTATGTGTAGTGTTCCTTACTAGTTTTTTCTCATCATAATGCAACCAACTTTGCCGTATAACGTGCCTGAGACATTTAAATTTTCTATTAAAGAGATACAACAAGAAAACATTACTCTTTACGCTGAAGTGAAAACCATTAAAGAGTGTGACAAGTGGATAGCAGAATTTTCAAACCTAACCTCAACGAAATGGATTGTACGACGAACGAAACGAGCGTCGGCTCGCCTTTTATGCAGGTGCGTATTTAAATATACAAAATTATGTATTGACTGTGTCTTAACCGATTTAAAATAAGAAGTAGGTTGTGAATTGGATTCGTATACCTACTTTCTACTTCTTTTTACAATAAAGGTAGTATTGGATTCACCCCAAAAATTCTAAAATGAGTTTTTAACAGATCTTCATGTTTTAGAGTCCCCTGAACTAAAAAAACGTGTGTGTGTTTGTATGTGTGCATATGTGTGTTTTTGGGTGTGTGCATGTGTGTTTGGGTGTGTGCATACGAGCGTGCGTGCGTGCGCGCGCGTCTTTGTGTGTGTGTGTGTGTGTGTGTGTGTGTGAATATCTAAAAAACGCTAACAGCTATGGCATTGAAGCTTCATATACCCTGAGAATAATGTAAAACTGTACATTACTGAATTATCCAAATTAGACATAGGGCATCTGCTTAAAGTTACATGGTGCTTGTAAACAAAATAACAACACTATGACTATAGAAACTAATTAAAACTGCATTATTTCATTGTAATTTCAAAACCGACAATTATTGTTACTAGCATGGGTAAATTGATTAATGCTAAAATAAAGCTTTCAATGTATAGCCTTACATTATCCACACTGTATAAGTTTTTTGTACTATCTAGATGCTACAGTAAGCTTTTGAAGAAAATCGCATAGTGTTTACTCTTGTGATTTTTCAGTTTTTTTCGATTTTTTCAAAAACGGCGTCAACAATTTTTTTCAGACTTTACTTTTTTAATGTATATTGATGTGAGATAGGTGATTTTCCAGTTGAATACCATGAAAATATGTTTTTTTATTAACTCCAATTTTAAATAGAACACCCGGTATGTTATTAAATTTTTTAATTCGGCTTAAAATTTTAGAGAAAATTTTTCTCTTCAACTATTTTGTACGGTTTCTGTAGAATTTGCAATTTTTGAAAATTTTTAACAAATGTTTAAAAATTAGAAATCAAATTTTTGTCTAATTATAAGATCGCTGTAAAATGAAGCCGTGTGCGTGTATCACACCAGATTTTTTAAGTTAGTTCCCTCTACATGTATCCTAAAATGTGTGTGATTAGTCCATATCTACCTCTTTTAGGAAGAAGATTATACTGTTGCATGCTTTATAACTCGAATAAATAGCGCTAAAATCAACATTTCTTTTCAGAAAAGATTACGTGTGCCATCATACTTCGTATAGGAAAAAAAACAATATGGATCGAAAGTCAAAAAATTTAGAATGTGGAGCCACTGTTTCTATTGTTATTAAATTAACAACGAAAATAACTAAAAGAAGACATCAGCATATTAAGGTATTTCATTTAGGATTTGTTATTATATAGTATATGTAAGTAATCGTAAACCAGTTACAAATATCGGATTTTTTAAAGGATAATTTACCTGCTATAATTACGATTCAGAACAATCATAGCCATAGTCTGGATACTGCTGATGCATTCGGTGCGTTGCCTGCTTCAACTGACACGAGAATGCAATAAACCATTTTAACGGCGAACAATGCATATAAAGTGCGTTATTGTATTTGCAGATGCCCCGTAAATATAAAAAAAGCAAATATCGACGAGAATAACATAAAATTAGCAATCAAAGACTGCCTTAAAAAGACTCTTAAAATCGCTGAAGCAGCTAGGCAGTATGGCATCAAAAGATGCACATTACAATCCAGAATTAAATGTATACTTAAGAAAAAAACATTGGAGGAAATCATAAATAGTGATTCTGGTAATGAAAGCGAAGGAGATCCTAAATTTGGTAATAAGTATACCGCTAACCAAGTCTTCACATGTGACGAAGAAACTGAACTAAGTAATTATATTAAAAAATCGTCTGTCGTATAAACACATCAAGACCATAGCATACGAATTTGCCAAGTCAATTTCTAATTCAAAAATTCCTGATAATTGGGAAACTAATAGAATCGCAAGTCTGTTGCGTAAAGGATCATTTTTCTGTTAACCTTTAATGATAAAATTGTTTACCTTCAGGAAAATAGTGGCTTTTGGGCTTTATGAAAAGACATCAAGATCTATCTTTGCGTAAACAAGAAAGTACAAGCTTGAGCCGTTCAATGGCATTTAATAAACCTGTCGTAGATGATTATTTTGAAAAATACGCGTCAGTTTTGGAGAGGTTTAAATTTCGTCCCGAACAAGTTTGGAATCTTGACGAAACAGGTATCACTACGGTGATGAAACCTGTAAAAGTGGCTGTAACAAAGGGAAAAAAAACAAGTTGGACAGATCCAGAAAGGAAAGGACTGGTCACCTTTGTTGGTATTATAAGTGCTGTTGGGACGACCGTGCCTCCAGTGTTCATCTATCCAAGAATTCGTAACCCATCTGAATACCTTACTGAAGCTTCACCAATGGGCTCTATTGCGTTGGGAAATAAATCTGGGTGGATGACCGCAGAATTGTTTATAGAAGTTTTGCAACATATTGTGAATCACACGCATTGCACCACAGTCAACAAAATTTTATTATCCATCCATATAATAATAGACTTGTCCGTCCGGGACGCTGTTTCAGCAGCCAAACCGTAGAGATAGAGAAAAAAGTTATTAAAGTTATATGTTTGGAATGGTCATGTCAGGTCAGGAACCGAATTTCAGTCTCTAACACTAATTATTTTCTTAATTATCCTAATCCTAACTTTTTAGGTAAGATTCTAGGCAAATTTTATCAAGGCGAATGCGACTGGTAGTTTGCTACCAACAATGACGTCATATACGTACGTGTGGTGAATACGCGTTTTATTTGCAAAACAGTCTTTTTTGTTTTATTCAATGAGACATTTGTCTCACTGGACTGCTAGTTGATAGATAATCATGAATCCCACATTACGATTGAATCAATTCGATTTTGTAAGTTAAACGGGATTGTATTATTCTCCTTCCCGCCGCATACGACACATTGAATACAGCCTCTCGACGTGGGGGTATATGCCCCATTTAAAACTTACCTTGCAACGGCTTTCGATGACTGGATGCTAGCACATCCAGGTCAGGTCATAACCATACGAAATATTGGATATTTGGCAAATAAAGCCTACGAAAAGGCATTTTCCTTAAAAAATATTACTCAGGCCTTCAAGAAAACCGGCGTCTGGCAACTTGATAGACTCGTCTTCACTGATGAAGATTTTGCGGCGAGCAGTGTTACCGATAGTCCTTTGATCGCTAGTAATTTGTCTAAAGGTCTTGATGGCTTAAACCAATCAGCAGATACCTCTTTACAATCACCTTCAGCCATGACTTTGGCTCCTGTAGATGGTGATAATTTACAGTTAGAAGACGGCCACTCTGAAGCCTGTTCACTGACTCTTGAACAGCCTTCATGTTCAGGAAACTCAACCTGTAACTGGTATCAATTGTCGTAGACGATCTAATCTTGAAGAGCTGTTCCCTTACCCTAAAGCCCCTACCCAAAAAGAAAAAGAGTGGTTAAAAAGAAAATGTAAGTCTACAGTTTAGACCGACACACCTGAGTTAATTATCAGAGAAAATATAGAATTAGAAAGGAAGAGAAAGAAAGAGGTATCGAATAGAGGAAAGTCAGTCAAGAGGAACTTATTTGCCAACAAACAATTAGAAAATCAAACGCAGTAGTAAACCAAAAAAGATCAATTTGGATAGCTCATCCAGCGATTCAGATGTTCCACTCGATGATATCGCATCCCCACAGCAGTTATGAGCTCTCGGATGAGCTCGAAGAAATCGAAACTACAGATGATATAATTGAAGTTGGCAACTTTGTTCTAGTAAAAATTTGCCACTAAGTGTACATGCATCCATTACGTAGGTCGTGTTGAATTTATAAAAGATCCCCCTTTTTACTATTAAATTTATGAGAAGAAAAGGGCCACAACCAAACATTTCTATTCCCAACAGTAGATGATATCACTGATGTAGATACATCAGATATCACTCTAAATTGCATCAACCGTCTCAAACAGGTACTGCAAGAACGTCATCTCATATACACTTTTAATTATATAACTTTAATAACTGGACTGTAAAATGATGAAACATGATTAAAAATAAAAAATAAGCGTTATTTTGGTTTAAATCACTCCTGGTGAAACTACCCTACCTCTATGACGACAGTACCCCACCACTGGGGGGTACTTTCAGCAATTTTTCCGGTTACAGAAAAACGCACAAAAAAATTAGAAGCGAAATTTTAAATAACCTAAAATTGCGAGTAATAGTGCCTGAAACTATAAGGAGTAGTTTAGCAAACACAAATTTATTTTTACCATACACATAAATATTATATTGCACTTTTAAAAAAAAATGGCGAAAGTGCCCCACTCTCCCCTACGCAAGAACACTTTATCAATCGCATGCATGGTGTTGGTTGATTACAGCCTGGAAAAACATGTCCAATCATTATTCGTTTTTCGAGTTACACAGATATCGGCAGGCAGTCTATTCTTTTGAAGAATATCAGAGTCATGATTATATGGAAGACTTGATGAAGGCAAATCTACAGCTGTTTCAAAAATCCCAAAAAATTGTAGGAGGAACGGGAAAGGCGTGGACATGGGATGGAAGAGTTTACGTGAACGTAAACAATTTCGTCTATAGTATATTACAATACAAGGCATGAAAGTGATACTTTGCAGACGAGCAGGCTAAATGAAGAATACGAGAGACGCGAAGCGTCCGAAGTACTTCTTCAAAGCCTCCGAGTCAAGCATAGACACTTTTATGCTGTGTAATGTATCACATTTTTTTCTGTAATCGTTGTTTAAAAATTTAATCGCTATTTAAAAATCTATACCATAAAATCGTTGTATCTTTGTTCGTTATGTCCCTCCGAAGATACTGGACCGATTAAGTTGTATGATACCTTAAAATGTTGTTTATTGTTAGACTTAGATTGTAGGCTGGTTTTTATTTTCAAAAAAGTTTTAATTAAATCATTTATTTAGCGAAGGTTCACTATATATCATTATAACAGCTTGTTATTTCAGGAAGTGTGGTGGCGTAGTGGTACAATACTGGCCTGCCACGCGAGCGCCGCCCGGGTTCCATCCGCGGCATCCTTTTTTTTTTAATTTATATTAATGAAACTCTCTTAAATTACCGAACCGAAGCGTAGCTCGGGCGATTCACTAGTTTAAAAAAATTCTATTGCACGGCCTGCTGAATTGTGAGACAAACGTCACTCGTTTGTTACACAATTCAGCAGGCAGCCAGCAGCACGAAGTGACGTTTGTCTCACAATTCAGCAGGCTGTGGTAACAAAAAAAAAAATGGCTGGCCACCTAGGTAAAAAATAAACTCACAATTGGTAAGTTTACAGTTTGTGTTACTAATCTTCAATTAGAAACTTCAAAAGTTAAGCAAGAAGCAATGAGTGAAGAAGAATTTTTATCGGATTATGAAAATACTATTCCGAATGAAATTACTCAAGCGGCATATGCTGGCAGTGGCGGAACTAATTCCGGACAAATCGAAGGAGAGATACCAGAAGCAATACGTCAAGTTTCACACATTCACTGCCGGTCACACACCGTGTGTGTGAAGCGTATGTTCCGCAGGACGCCAATCACACACACCCCTGTGTGATCTGCGCACTTGATTTTAGGCGTTGCATAGCTGTCTCGGCGTGGCTTCAATGCAGTGTAGCTTGCAGGGGCTGCCAATGCCCGGAAATTTTCCCGAATTTCGGGAAATTTGCATGGGTAGCGGAAATATTGTGGGAAATGATTGATTTGCGGGAAAAAACGAGAGTTTTTAAATGTCACCTAGGTACCTAATTTAATTCAATTTTTTTTGCTCGTATTCATATTTTTTGCGTTTAAGGATAATATCTCTAAATTCATAATTCAGTTACATTGTTTTTTTTATTGGTAGTTCTGAATTCGGTGACATATTTTTTAGTTTACATTATACTCTATTCACTGATAATCCCGGATTGTCAATGTCAAAATCCAATTAAAAACAATCCTTTATATCATGCTTAATACTTTTAACTCAAGCTAATGGGGTAACTAGAAACAATTAATAAAGTTACTAATGTCAAAATTATAAATTATAGGTTATATTTCGAACTGACTTAAGCAAAAATAAATAAAAGTTGCGCAGTGGTAACAAAAACCCAAATTTTCAAATTACGCTTTTGCATTGTCCAACCTAGTAGTAACAAAAAAACCAATAGAAATTCAACAGTGCTACCATAAAACGTCATTTTTGACAATCCGGGACCATAGTGAACAGAGTATAATGTTTACGTATGGTGTTGAATAACCAAAGCAGAAACATAACCTTACATAACTTTGTGTTGTTTGTAAACTGGATAAGTGGTTGTTTAAAGGGCCATCACAGGTAGTTGGCTAATTTTAACTAACATTTTTTTTAGTTCTTAACTATATACCACTAAATGAATATAATTGAAACAGCTATTTTTTTAATTCGATGTAATACTGCTACAAGTACATCTAGCTTTGACAATACCGAAGAAGATGATGATTCAGAGAAAACAGAAAATACACCACCAAAGAAAGTAAAAATTTGCACACGAAAGCGGGAAAACAGGGTAAATACATTTTGTGATTCTTGTTTAAAGATTAATAGTTTTAAGGACTTGGCTTGTAAAATCAGATACCAAGAGGAATGGAAAAATGAATTAGCCTTTTGGAATGAAGCATGAATCGTCATCAAAACATACAGAGTGATTTTTTAAAAACTCAATTGCAGCCGGCCCCTGGATAGCCTAAATCAGTTGGCAGTTCTGAAGTGTATTGTCAGTCTATGTTAAACTCGAGGTTAGTAGGTTGGGTTTTGTTTGTCATTTTACACCCACTGACGCAAAACTTAACCTGCAAATCTCGAATTTGACATAGACTGACAATACACTTCAGTACTTACCAACTGTTTCAAGCTATCCAGGGCCTGCTGCGATTTTTAAAAATCACTCTGTAAGTTTAGTACTTTGTGGTCGGGGAAAAAGGGGGGAATTTTCGTAATACATTTCGGGAAATATTTGTTTGTGTCATTGGCAGCCCTGGTAGCTTGTGCCGGCATAGTGAGGAGGTGTGTTAAAAATAATTTTTGACCTTGGTTTCCGGTTTTGATTTTCGCGCTGTAATTATGGCCGATGAACCTGTGGCAGGGCCTTCGCGTGCTAAAAGACCCCGAAAAGTATCTGTGAAGAATCCCAAGGCATTGACAGAAGATGAAATGGCAGCCTATTTAGATTTATCAGACGACAGCTTCGATGAACATGTGTTGAGGCGATGAGGAACCGCATGAAGCAGAGGTAGGTTGGGCAGCGATTCTGAACCGGCAGAAACGGAGTTGGATGCAGGTGTTTTAGAAGAAGCCCCTGCAGAAGTCCATGACATTGTGTGGAGCGATCCGCCATTAATTAATCGTAGAAACCTACTCTTTACGGAAGTCCCCGGGGTTGAAAACGTAACCGGCTTGGAGACGATCCCATCAATTATTTTGATATGCTTTGTGAGCGATGAGTTCTACGATCTCGTCGTTCAAGAAACAAATAGTTACGCCGAAGAGGTGTTTCTGTCATCCAACTTTGAACAATCTCGAATAACGAGTTGGAAGCCACTAACTAAAGCAGAATTGCGTGTTTTTCTGGGGGCTCTTTCTGCACACTGGCACAATTTCAATAATCAGATTAAATGATTACTGGAAAAAAAAGCTGGCTATTCAATATAACTTGCTTTACGGAAAGTATGAGCTGCAACCGTTTCCTTCTAATCCTCCGTTGCTTACACTTTGCCAGTAATCCTAAACCGGATGTAAGTGTTCGACAGGACAAATTATATAAGATAAGGCCAATTGTGGATTATTTCAATACAAAAATGACAGAGGTTAAGAAACATTTTAGACAAATTTGTAATATCTGTATAAATCAAATTTCTTTAGATCTACGTTCCGCACCGGGGAACTAAGCTTGAATGAATCCATGTTATCCTGGAGGGGCCGGTTGAGTTTCCGTCGGTATTTGCCGGGAAAAAGGCACAAATATGGCATCAAAACATATGTTTTGGCGGAACCCAGTGGACTTACATTGAAACTCATAGTCTATACGGGAGCAAAAAGACATTTCTAGTAATGTTGGACATGTTTCCACCGTGGTGTTGCAACTAATGCAAGAACGGCCTGGACAAGAACCACAATTTGTTTATGGACAATTTTTATAATAGGCCATTCTTTAGCTTCTATGTTGCTCCAACGGAAGACTTATTGTACACAGCGGTACCTATTACAATGGCAAAATGGAGAGATAAGAGGGAAGGGTGACATTTATTAGCACAGAATATAGTACAACGCCCATAGAAGGTGCCAAACCGACGCGGAGAAGGTAAAATAAAGCCCGAGGCGATAATAAAATACAATAAATTCATGTCTGGGCGTTGATCATAAAGATCAAATGCTGGCCTACAATGCCGCTGATAGAAAGACGATACGGTGGGTACAAGAAGTTGGGCGCTGAATACCTTTGCAAATACTACTACTCAACGCCTGGTATTTGCATAGTGCATATTCAACTAAAAGGGTGAGCTTTTACGAATTTCGCGCTGAATATAATAGAGAACCCTTCTGGGGCGACAAGAGACTCCAAAACCAACCACATTGCCAGAGATTGTTCATCTACCCTCACAACTACAAAAGTCAGAAAGGGGGCAAAACTATGCGAAAAGACTGCCGGTTCTGCAGAACAAAGAATAATCGAAAAAGCAACAAATTTTTTGTTTGCACCATGTGCCCGGACACACCCGGGTTGTGCTTTAGAACCGTGTTTTAGTATTTTTTCATAAATATTGATTACTTTTTTTCATTTACTATTTCTGATTTTACTTTTGGAAATCTTTCAGTATTTGTTGTTTGCTTTTATTTGCTTTGTAACAAAACTACGAATAAATTTTTAGTTCTTTATTGTTGTTTTTTATTGTTCCCTAGGCAGTGTATCACATCGCACACAAGGTGTGTGATTGGCCCCTGGTTAAGGATTCTTCCTCAGATGTCCGATCACATACCATATGTGTTGTCACGTGTTTTGGACATTTTTGGCCACATTGTAACTCAAAACTGATTTTCGCTACCATTTTATGCAAAAATAAACTCACCGATGCTTAAAAATGCTAACCGGCCCCTGGAACACTTCCAAAAAATGATACCGGCAGTGTGTACTAGCAAAAAGTTGTCCAAATTACAGAAAGCGTTCTATTGGCGTACTTTTCTGAAGAAAGCAAGAAATATAAATATTCAACCTTGTGGAGTAACTATTCTATGCTTAGAGCTACACTGTTAATTAAAGAAAACATAAATATTGCAAATTATTTGAAACTGAGATCATACCTTAAAGAAAATCAGTGGGATACCAAGCTAAAAAATCGAGAGTTGTTTTCAAGAAACGAAGTAAACAAATTTCTCCGAAATGCCCCCTGATTGTGATTTTCTCTTGATGAAAGGAAGTAATCTTAATTAATAAATAACACAAAATTTATCTACACGATCATATTTTTTCAGGTTTGTAAGGAGGAAAATTATATTTTCAACGTAAAGACTGCCTTTTTATAAATATGCAAGATTTTAACGTGTTGTTTTTAACCTGTTTATATATGTAGACTGAAGGAGGCACTAAGTGCTGAAATATATTTCTACCTCACAATATTGACCAAGTTCTTTCACCTGCAGGAAGGCCTTTCAACTGTAAATAGCTGTTAATTAGTCCTTTAACATGTTTTAACATTATTATTATTATTATTATTATTCAATAGTTTTCAAGTTGGTAACCAATCAGAATTCTGATAATCCTAACTTTGTTCTGTGTCCTAACCTATCAAAATTTTGAGGTTCACGCGTGTGCGTGTGATAGCGTATTCTTTTCGATTTATTAAGTATTTAAAATGAACCAGCAAATGAGGTGAAGATAAAAAAATAGGGAGTGTACTCCCCTAGACTTTCTCGCAAATACCTTGAAGCAAACTGATACTTTACTTGAATGGATACCGCTACCTGTTTAGGTAAAATGCCACTTCCGGTTAACCGATCATGCTGAAATTGTAATATCTGGTAGTTTTTTCTACATAAGAAATGTATGTACAAAATTTTGTTCAAATATATCGAAGCAAACTGGGTACTTTACTTGAATAGGTACCGCTACCTGTTTAGGTAAAATGTCACTTCCGGTTAACCGATTTCGCTCAAAATTTGATAGGAATCTACAAATTTTGAATAATGACTATGTACATAATTTCAAGTCTAGCTTATTTCGTTTTTTAAGTTATCGTGTTTCACCACAACACACATACACACACAGACATAATTCGAAAAATGGTTTTTTCGGACTCTAGGAGAGGTCTAAAACGTCAAGATTCGTCAAAATCTCGAAGTCGATTTTTTGACGATTACAATACTTTCTCTATACTACCGTATGCGAGAAAGTAAAAAGAAAGACAGGACGCGCGAATTTTACAGCCAACGAAGTTGACCTGTTAGAAAATTTAGTAATACAACATGCTAGTGTTATCCAATCAAAGAAAACTGATGCCACTACATGGAAAGAAAAAGAAAATGAGTGGAAACACTCACAGAGAAATTTAATAGCATTTAGCTACCATGCGCTGAAGAATGCAATTTAAAAAATATATACCACTCACAAGCAAGTGTTATACAAAACTGGCTGGAGGCAAAGAGGTGAAAACAGAGTTTACTCCTGGCGAGGAGAATATTACTAACAATTCTGTCCAGTGTCAAGAGAAGGCCTTCCTTCTAGAAATAACTGATCCTATTCGTAAGTACTTAATATTTATGACAGATTTTAATTACCGTTTTTTCTGATATATATCATTTCAGCAACACTATGTGACCAAACACCGATATAGAAATTATATTTGGCAAAAATGACACCCAGGCCGAATTGGAAGACCCCGTCATTGATCCGGTGACGCTAACTGTTTTGCAAACGGGGCGCCTACAGAACCTGGACACTAGCAATTAGGCAAAACGGAACCCAAGCCAATTAAAAGAACCCTTGTCGACAAAACTATAAAGTACGTGAGTAGTAATGCGGCAGCTTAATTGGAGCACCTGTCAATCATCCGATTAAATTGATTGACCTAATTAAACAGCGAATTAAACCGCTAATTAAATGACCTAATTATTTTCGGCGAATTATTAAACATCGAATTAAATGACCTAATTTAAATTAATGATATAATAGCAGCCATGTTGGATTTGCGGCGGCCATGTTGGATTTTTTACGTCAAGCGGCTATCTCCATCTTGCTCCTCTGCGTATTGGCTGTGCTTCTCTATCGCTCCCATTGCTGTAATTACAAGTCGGCCATCTTTTTCTGTCTTCATCTCCTATCGCGGTTCCTCTCTTCAATGGTGAAATTTATTTCTGAAAAAATCGTCTGTAGCGAAAGACCTTTACCACTACACCGCCGTGGCTTTGATGTAAATGTGTTTGAATGCCGATATAATATTGAGCTGGGGACCGTTGCTACAGCTTATCGATCTAATTTATATACGACGTGGATTAGAACTTTGATATCACATATGTATGTTAATCGCCTATTCATTGTGTATAAGATTGGCGACCGTATAATCGTTTATTTAAAACGCATCCCCGTTTTTATTCAAATGATTTCGATTTTATGGGGAATTAACTTGAAATTTGGCTACGCGAAAGTTTAATTATTAACCTAACGGATGGCTAGGTATCAATTAAAAAATGTTACATTTTATCTGAGGCTGTAATTATATTATAAAATGCAAAGCGATGTTTCATTTCGCAGATACGCTGTCGCAATTTGTTGCTAGCTTTTTGCGTCTTTAGGGTTTGATATTGTGCCATCTCCTTTTCACAAGCAAAAGGCCGTTAGCTATAGCGGTTGCACCCATTGAATACCGTAAACATAGGTGAAGTCGATCGGCGGGGGGGGGGGGGGGGGGGATTCCTATCACTCGCGTCAGTTTGGCAAAGGCCGTTAAGCATTGGAAGTAACGATCTTAATGGGTAGGTATTGTTGGCTCCAGAAAGATCGGCGAGGAGAATTATTAGAAACGGCCGTGTTTGCTCTCAAACATAACCTCAAAATACCAGTTAAATTTCTTACCGTTTAGAATATTTGGTGCCAAGTTTAAATTATTACATTTTTGCAGGGGGTGAAGTCGATCATGCCCCGCAAATATGTAAAACGTCTTGGGCCGCCATGCCAAAAGAAATTACGACGCGAAATATATGGCTAACGCCGTAAGAGCCGTGCGGGCTGGGTACTATGAGCATGAGGGGCTGCATCAAAGCAATATGGAGTTCCATATTCCACCCCTTAATGATACAATTAAAAACAAACAGCCCAGGTCCTGGTGGCCCAACCAGTGTTAAACCAAAATGAGTGAGGCGAAATTTGGTTTGAGGGGCTGAAACTCTTTGCGAAATGGGGGGTTTTCCCTTAAAAAGAGTTTGATTTTAGTTTCAATCTTACCTCAACCGAAAAGGAATTACCGAGAAGAGATTTACTGACAACAAACCAGGAGATGAATGGTTTAAAAATTTT